>JBANCV010000013.1:0-171269 GCA_037040105.1 Amiota albilabris
TTATCAAAGATCAATTATCATACAATATTCCATAGCCATCAACGGATTACATTTATTGTATATATATTTATTTGAAAAGGCTACCATATAAACCTTTGAGTATTTAAGAGCAGCACGTTGTTGCACGTGAAGTTCGTCTTAGTCAGAAAGCCAGAGAATTAATTGTTCGAACGCAGAATCCTTAACGTCGCCGAATTTCAGTCCTGAACTACAATTGTTCTTTTTAATATAAAATTGATCCTATCATTTCAATGGGTATATTGCCCTGAAAGGATGAATATAAAGGTCTTTGTTGTTTAAAAGGAAAAATAAAATTAGGACAAGACTGGCACGTTGGCTCGGAGGTTAGAACGCCGAGCTGAAGGCTTCTGTTGCTATTGTTCATAAACATAATTATGTATAATTCTAACAAATAAATTAAATAAAATTAGGAGAAATGCTTTCTGCACCCGAAGCAGTAGTACCTACGGGTACGAAATTGGACCAGAGTCTATATTCTGGTACCACTGGTGATCAGAAGCCCATGAGGATATAGTGATGATGAGCCGTTGAATATGAAGTGTAAACCTGTGGATAATTCTCAAGTTCAATCGATGAGGCAGACGCATATTGATGCGTTGTCTGTTGCATTAGAGGGATTATGGATGGTTGTTTAACATAGAAATTACATGTTGAAATATGAAGTCTTTTGGAGAATAGTGTTGATACCTGTTGTTACTGATGATTTTGTTGATGAATATTGTTTGGCTGAAATGTTGATATGTTTAAATGAAGTAAAATGTTGATACACTTTGCCCACCGGTGTTTGATGCATAGTAGTTTAAATGTTGAAATATGGAAGTTGTTGATGTTAATGTTGTTGGTGGAAATGTGGGTATTTGAAACGGAAATGCTGATACACAGATGACGGGTGTTTGATGCATGGAAGTGATATATTGAAATATGGAAGTCATATAATGTTAAATGTCGAATCAATGTTGATATTGAACTTGAGAATTTTTCTGCTTGTGCACGCTTTATATTCTGATGACCGCTCCTATTGATCCGATCCCGCTGATTTCGACATATGTGCTGCGTATGGTAAAAAGTAAGGCTTCGTGTAAAATTTTAACTCTCCAGCTCAAAATCTGAGGGACTAGTTTGCATACATACAGACGGACATGGTCAACTCGTCAAGCTGATCAAGAATAAATGTATATACTTAATGGGGTCTACGATGTCTTCTTCTTTACATTACAAACTTCATGACAAACTTATAATACTATTCACTATGTGAAGAGTATAAAAATATCGAATTATTTTGCAGTTTTTTATGAATCTCACTGTTAGTAGTTAGGATAATTAGAACCTGATGAGAAATGATGAAATTGAAAATAATGTAGCATGACTTTAGGCGAAAATTCCAACTAGAGTTTAGTGGGTATATTCATGAAATTATAAAGGAATCAACATATCTTTTATGTTTCCTAAAACATAAAATTTTGATATAATCTTTTAATTTTACAGCCTTACATATAGTTTTACAATAACTTCCTAAACGCTTTATTCAAACTGAAGATAGAAAATCGATTATAATTATGTGAATGTAAATACACGATTTCCAAAATTATATGTGCACATAGCCATGCTAATGAATAGGTGGAACTCTATGTAGGTAAATATAAACAAAACTTGTTAATGACTAAATATAATCTACTTATAAGTGCATATAATAAAATAGAAGAATTTGAAAATTTTATCTGTTCTTTTGTTCGTTTGTGCGTGCATCAGGTAAAAGCCACTCATTGGATTCAAAATCGAATTATTGAAAGATAAGAAGCTTTGTTGTGAGTAACATTAAGAGTTTATTTCATCAAAATCGATATTGAGAATTAAAAGATATTAATTTTGAGTTGAATCAAAGACTATTAAATTCAATAATAATTGACTTTGCATAGAGCGTATTTATTAATAACTGACTACGCACAAGAGTATTAGACTTTTCGTTCTTTTCTTTAATTACGGTATATGATGTTCTCTCAGAGCGGCGCAAGTTGCCCAAGCTTTGCAAAATTCTTCTTGAATTTTGTATTTTTTCCTCTCATTGAAATATTTTCACTGAGTGCCGGGCAACACTGGGTGAAAGAACTACATACTTAGTTCGGTGAATCGAGGAAATACGATTGAAGAAATTCTAATCACATATTAGTCTTAAGAATATACTACAGGAAATTGAAGAAATTGCTAATTGTTTTTTTTTTTTTTTTTTGTTTTGTATCCTTTTAATTGAATTTCCCTTCGCCTAAGGAAGTATGTGGTGTATGCGGTATATATCCGTAAGTCTTTATGAAACAAACAAACTATATACAATAAAAACTAAATATACAGTTGCCTCATATTATGTTTTTTTTGTGCAAAATTATTGGAACTCATAGACAATAATAGCAACAGCTAATATCTGAAGGAGAAAACAACATGTCAACAGAACAACAATAATATAACTTATATGTACCTACACAAGTGTACATACATATTCATATGTAAGTATATAGATTATTGTAAAAACTGTTTGTTGATTGTTAATATGCTGTTGGCTACTTGAGATTATGGCAGTCAAGTTGGCAATTTCAAGTCCCGTATGGCATGTTGAGCCAGACCACTTAAAGTAGTCTAAATGTAAACACACAATCAAACTCACACTGACACACACATACTCATAGATATACTTGTATTTATACATACAGATACATAGAGATATGCTGCTTAGACAGATATAAGAACAAAAACAGCGAGTTAGAAAAGTACAAAAAAAAAATAGAACTAAGCGAATGAGTGAATGATTGAATGAATGAATAAGTGAAGAAGAAAAAATAGAAAAAATTAACATCAAACAAACAAACAATCAAACAGACACATAGACAGACAGATAAACATTATCTTTAATAACGCGACATTTAAAACCACCAGCAAAGCAATCATGAGCGCCAGCATAAAAGCCGAGAAAAAACCTATTGAACACAAAAACAAATAGATACACAAACACACACACACACACACACACACACACACACACACACATACATAGATAGAGTCCAAGTATCTAGAATACTAAGTTTGTATATAAAATATGAGAAAATAAAACGAAACGAAAAAAAAAAAAAGAAAGGCAAATGCAACTTGTACTAAGTATTTGAAGCAAATCCAAAGTCAGAATAACAGTCAAGATGAGTTCCATTGAGTTGCGTTGAGTCAACTTGACTTGACTTGAGTGCGACACGAGAGTGGCCAACAGAGTGGCAATAGACACCACATCAAATCCAAATGTAATTAGGATCAAGCTGCCACTTATCATCATCACCAGCAGCAAAAGCAGCAGCAGCACCAAGTAGGAACAACAACAAAGAGAACTTCAACTGATGATGGCGATGGCGATGGCGATGGCGATGGCGATGGCGATGGCGATGGCGATGGCGATGACGATGGTGATGATGATGATGGCGTTGAGAAGTAAATGCCAAGCGAAGCAAGACACTCACTCTCATGTTACAAAAACAGTCCCCAATAGACCAACAAACAGACCAAAAAGCAAACAGACGGACAGGCAGACAGACATACTGACAGGCAAACAAATAGATAGGCGGACGGATAGACATTCAAACAGTCACTCATTCAGTCAGTCAGATAGATAAATAGATAGCTAGATGGTTAGTTAAAACCACTACTCCCGCTGCCCACAAACTTAAGCACAATTGGTCTAGTTGTGCCTCACCAAACCGAACAGCTCTTCATCTAAACAAACCAAATCAACTCCAGTGAAGCCAAGCCAAGCCAAGCCAAGCCAAGCCAAACTGAGCCAAGCCAAGCCAACCCAAGCCGAGCCAAGCCAAACCAAGCCAAGCCAAGACAAGCCAAGTTAACTTAGCTACCAATAATAAACAAACAGTAAAGAAAGGTGACGGTATGAGGAGGAGAAGGAGAAGGAGAAGGAGAAACGAGGAGATGAAATGAGGATAAGAGGAATGAAGTGTACAAGCGAGCGAATGAATGAACGAACTAAATAGCCACAAGTTTGGTGCACAATTAAGAATTTATTTAGTTATGGCTGTAATGAACAGTTAATTTGCGCCATGTTGGATGGAATTGTAAAATGATTAACACAAAAACATAAAAAAGAAAAAAACACCGTTAAGAGAGTAGCTGCAGATTCAACAAGATACACTTGTATCTATTAGAACCACAATAGCAACAACAACAACAATAACAACAAGGAAACGGATTTATATTCATATCAATGCAATTGTTAGTATATAATATAAAAATATTCTTCCATCAGATACTCGAACATACTCATCAGATACTCGAACATACTTATGTACATATATATACATATGGAATACAATAATATTGTGATATATGTATTATAAATACTATTGCACATGGATAGTTAAATAGATAGATAGATAGATAGATAAATATGGTAGATAGATTGTATTCATGTTTTGTTGACGACATAATTCATCTGACAAACATTGACAAGGATTCCAATCAACAGAAGTTTCATATTCAGTTTTAGATTTTTTCAATTATTTCATCAGTATCTGTTGTATCCGTAAAACCATCTCTGCAAATACAATACAATAACATATGTAGATATATGTATATGTACCTACTATGCATAGTAGATTAATGTATACAGATATCGGAAATCACTCATTATTACATATAATAATAATATATAATTGTAAGTATTACAGATAAATCAAATGCTTGCAACATCAAATACTGGTGAAAAGATACTTTAAGACTTCATGTCTCATTTGCCACTTTTATGATATTATATTGTAGTTTAATCTTTATCACTTTATACTCGCAGAAAATGGAATAAATATTGATATTGATATAAATAAATAAATAGACATATGTATCTGCTGTATATCAAAACTAACTAAAAACAGATGAACATACTCAAGCTCTCATTATGCTGAATATTTCCATGTTTTCCAGGACAACTTTCTACTCTCGGACGCCTATTTTTTATTAGGTATATTACAAGATTTCTATTGATAGTAAATAATCGTCTATAAAAACAATTCTAGACAAGTATCACCTCTCAGGGTCTGCGACTTTATATAGTATTTCTCAAAGTAAAATCTGCATTAGATACAAGAAACAAGATATCAAACTCTTGAAGGTATTTAATTAAAGAAAACGTGAAAGAACTCCGAGAAGAAGACTTGCAGGAATATGTCGAACAATGGATAGGGGAGGATACCAAAAAAAAAAAACAAAACATTTCCCATCATAATTCTTTTTAATGTATAAGTAGACCTCATATTTTGATATATTGTCTTACTATTCTATATTGAACATGCTGGTCCTTAAATAAATTTATTTGGTGGACTATGACAAGAAGTGCTGGCAAGTACTAAGTTTACCAGACTGTAAACTCCAGTTTTCAAACCACGGTTTCTCAAGGAAACTGAAACAATTTTTCAAGAAGTCCCGAGCAGTTACTTTTTATACTCTTTACGTAGTGAATAGTATTAGAAGTTTGTAATGCAAAGAAGAAGACATCGTAGACCTGATCAGCGCGACAAGACGAGTTGATATAGACATGTCCATCTGTCTATCTGTCTGTCTGTCTGTCTGTCTGTCTGTCTGTCTGTCTGTATGTATACAAACTAGACCCTCAGTTTTGATCTAGAACGCTGAACTTTATTGTTTTTTATATTATATATATTATTATATTTTTTTTTTTTTCTCTGAAAACCCATGTCTTCAAAGCATGGTTTCTCAAGGAAACTGAAAAAGTCCAGAACAGTTGATTTTTTTTTTTTATCTGTCTTATCTTATTCAGCCTGTCTCCAAACATTACAGTGATTCGTTAGGAGCCCAATCAATGTCGCAATTTCATGAAGTTATATTATTATAGTCAACATTATTTTCTTTGGGTCTCAAGATGCCTTAGATAGTCGATGAGTTGTTCTATTTATTGGTAAAATTGTTCGACTAGTACAATATATTTGTTGATACATTTGGTTTGGTATGGTGTGATGGTGTGGTGAAGGATGTTAACAAGACTGAGTCATTATTTTTTATAGAGGTACATAGTATATACAATATACCATATATATATATATTAAAAATGATGTCAGTATATATTTTGTAATGATTATTTAATAGGATTTTCGCTATCACAACATGACAAAGTTATAATACCACAAATCACAGCATAACAAAAATACATAAAAAATCAAAATGCTATCAATATTTAACTGAAACCTTTGCATTTTTAATTTGTCCCACTCACAGATACACATGTAAATATTTATAAATATGATGAAAAAATAAATACATGTAGATTGTGTTGATATAATCTCCAATGAAAATAATAATACAGCAAAAAGTAGAATACAATAACAGAAATAACAGATATAGATTATAAAGTAAACGATGCCAACAAACACAAAAAAAAAAAAAAAAAGAAAGGGAAAAAAAACAGAGAAATGAACAGTTAGAACGATCACCTAATTTACATAAATTTTGACAGATACTTTTCAACAAAACAGAACACAAACAAAACAAACAAAAAGTCTATTAACATTTTCACACACTGGTGACAATAATACGAGTAACAACAAGCATTAGCACAGTAAATCAGTTGAAATGATTTGAATTGAAAGCATTGCCAAAGCATAGATACATTCATGTATCGTTGTTCGTGCATGCATTAAGATGTCTCTCATACTTATGTAGTATCCAACACATTGTGCATAAATTATAAAAATGTATAAAATAAACCGAAATGAATCGAAACAATGTATGAATAATAAATAAGAATGAATGAATTGTGTTCGATTCGGTTGTGTTGTGTTGTGTTGTGTTGTGTTGTGTTGTTTTGTAGGGAGCAAAGTATTATAGATGAAATTTACTTGTATCTATAACAAAACCGACAAATAAAAGAACCAAAAAAATGCAATAAAATATTTAAGATTATATATGAGGCCACACGTTTCAATTGTCTAATGTGAATGTACAAAAATGCGCAAAGTGAGTGCGAAGTTGCTTTAGCTGACTAACTGACTGACTGACAAACAGACTGACTGTCTGCCTACCTACTAGTTCCAGATACAGTATCTTGAGCCTTTATTTCATAGATTTTCTTCTATTTCTTTATAAGCAAAGAACTTGACAATGAATGCAATGCAATGAAAACGCACTGTTGGCAGTCGACTGTCGGCAATGATAATGGCGCTGGCGATGGCGATGGTGATGACGATGACGATGTCTACAGCATGCATCAATCCAAGTTGTTCGTTGTCAGTCAGTCAGTCAGTCAGTTTATATATATATATACAATACATTTCTAAGTATTTATATGTTTATTCGTTTCTGTGTACTTAGATCGTGTGCAAGATACATTTACGGCTATAGGCAATTCTTTGTTTCTTTACCTCTTCTAATTCTAGTTGCTTTTATTGTTATTTTCTTTATAATTTTTTGTTTGCTGTGCAACTGTATCTTTTATTTCTATTGTGCAGCAACATTCTTTGGTTTGTCACATCATCATCAGCATCATCATCAACATCATCAACATCATCAACATCATCAACTTGATCAACATGATCATCATCATCAGCAACAGCGACAACAGCATGATCATCTTATTGTAATTAGAATTCAAAGCAGCTAACGGTGCATTTATTGTATGCGGCAATGGATCAAATAAGTAGTAAATGCAATTGCATTTGTCATTATTTTTCTTCTTGGACAAACAAACAATCAAAAATTTAAGAGAAAAAAACAAATTAAAAAAAAAAGAAAAGAAACTACAGAAAAGAAATCATTAGAGGAAAGATCAATCAACATACCACAGGCATCAATCAATACATAATGTAGGAAAAAAAAATCTTAACAACATTCTTATTTTCTTATTATTTCTATTTTATAACTTAGTTTAGGTATCTCTTAATGGAAATACGTAAAACATGAAATAATGATGATCACTACTATACGACATGTACTATTGCTATAAGATCTCAAGATCTTGTATTTCTGTTTTCAGAAAATACTGTGTTTTTTTTTTTTTTTTTTGTTTTGCAGTTTTTCAAGCTTCAACAGCTTTAGAATTATGGGAATTATCGTAGTTCCTAATATTTATAGAGCATGTACAATAACTATAATCCCCCGAGAGATTACTATTTTGACATGTTAATGTTAGGGAATCTCAAATCGGAAAGGTGCTTGGCGGCAATCCACAATGTATCGGCCTCTGTTACCTGGATGTCTATACTTACATCAAGCAGTTCATTAAAATTAATGTTTAATGATGGAAAACATTAAACTCTTCCGAAAACCATTGAAGTATTTACATTTCCAGGATATCATACTTATATCAAGATAGTCAATTAAAGTAATAAATTAATGTAATATGATCATCAATATTTGCATTAGAATCTACAGACATACACATAAAATTGTAGACGCTTTTCTGTGCACGCTAACCTCGGAAATGGTTTAATCGATTTTAATGCGATTATCACTGCTATATTGTAGTAAGCTTCCTGTAACATATAAGGTTTATTTCATTCATAAAAAAGTTAAATAAATTAACTTTTAATTTTTAAGATTGGATGTATGTACTAAAACAGGGATGTCCAACCCGTGGCACGCGATATGACTCTGGCAACCGAAGTGACAAGCAGAAATTCCATCACTTATTTTTGTTGGATTTCTATAACTTATACCTATGCAGAGAGAAGTATCCTAAACTGCACTATTAATGAGTTCATTTTTCGGAGGTATGTAGATATGTGAACATCTTTTTTCAAGATTGAAGCACACCAAGTCGAAGATTAGAATAAGCATGATGGATGAACATCTGGAGGACTGTCCGAGAATTGCAACCTCGTCAATAGAACCAGATATTGACGCATTAGTTTCCGAATTGCAGTCGCAAGTCTTTCACATTAATTGTATAGAGAAAAGAATATAAAATGCAGAGTGGAATAAACAGCACATGTACGCTTGAGAAAACTTATTTTTTTTTATTTTTCTCCTGCGACCCAACTTTCCATGGGAAACCAAAAAGATTGGACAGCCCTGTACTAAAGCATTAATAAAACATATTGTAAGATCTTTTAAATTAAATCGATCTAACTAAAATTGCCAAAAATATATGGGCTTACTAGACTTATAGACTTTCTATTGAGTTGCCAAAGTTTCCTTAGTATGAGATAAATATTAAATGTTTGCGCGCATTCTGCTATTAAAATTTGATATAAATATGCATAACTATATATATACCATATACACCTAGCTAAATCTTTAGCTAGAGGCTGAGGAAACTTTAATCTTAAGTAAGTAAATTGGAATTGAAACATATACATTTCTAAGAAAATCTTAATATATGGAAATATTTTTTATCTTTAATGAATTTTTACTAATTAATTAATTGAATAGAATTTTGTACTTACCAACAAAAATAAAATTATATATCCAAGTTGTTTATATTTGGTTTTGATGCGTTTTAATCTTGTTATTTCTGGATCTTATTTTATAGAGATATTTCTCCTCACACTCTCCTCTTCCGCTCTTTCTTTCTGTATCTTCTGATCTTTTATATATTGAGCACTTTCTCTCTCTCTCGCTCTCGCCTCGCTCTTTCTTTCTTTCTCTCTCCTTCAATCACTTATGATTTTTGTCTTTTGTTTTCGTGTTCTTCTTATTGTGATCCGTTAAAAACCGTTCACTGATTTAAGCTGATTAACAATTTAATACAGAAATAATAATCATAATGATACAGATACTGATACTGATAATGATAATGATGATGATGATAATTATGATGGTAATGATTATAATCATTTAGAAATGCATTATTAAGAATGCAATTTTCTTATGAAAGAGGCACAATAAAAAAAAACAACAGCTTCATGTAATCATGATTTATAAAAAAAAAAAAACAATATATATATATTTTATATATGTAATTTATATAAAAGAAAAAAGAAAACTTTTTAAGAATAAACTTGTAGATACTTTCGGTATATATCATATATCTATAGTGTACTAGTTGTAGGAACTTTATCAAAAGAATAAAGATCCATATAAGCGATCCAATTCAATGCAATCCGATACAATCTTCCCATACTATGTAGAATATAAGAAAATATGTGCAGGCATCATAATTACAATACATCAAGATGATAAAACTTAAAACACGCGATACTAAACTAAGCAAATCAACACATAAACGATCCCATCTAATCCTATCGGATATCTAATGCAATGCAATCTGATCCAATGCAATCTATTCTGATCTCATCCCATACCATCTCATCCCATCTTAAAGTGAATAGCGAAACTGAACAACAAATACAAAAAACAAATAAGAAACAAGAGACAACAACGACAACAACAACAAGTGACAGCGACAACAATTGTCGGCACATGAAAAGTGTAATTAATAATTAGCTTATTTGAGGCGACACGATGCCATTTTGTGGCAACAAGTTTTGTGGCAAGCAACAATAACATCAACAGGAATAGCAACATTTACGATCGTTTGGATCGTTTGGTTTGGTACGAGTACCACAAAGAAAACACGATCCAAAATATAGTTCAGTAGATCAATGGCGGCAATGGCAGCTGCGCATAATAACAACAGCAACAGTAACAGCAACAACAACAACAGCAACAAGTAGAAAAATACAATAATTACAGCAACAAGTTGCCAGTTGCAAGAAGAAATAGCATTTTCATAAAGCAAAAGAAAATAGTAAGTATAGAAGCAAACAACAAATTTATAATAACAAAAACAAAAGCTGCAAGGTTACTTTAGACAGATAAACAGAAAAACTTAAAGACAGAGAGACTGAGTGACTGAGTGACAAACATATAGACAAAGAGACAGACTGACAAACATTAAGACAAGTAGACAGACAGACATACAGACGGACAGACAGACGGACGGACAGACAGACAGACGGACAAACATACATACAGACGGACAGACAGACATACAGACAGACAGACAAATGAATAGAGACTTGTTGAATCTAAGCAAATCCGGCATATATTGCTGATGATGAGATAGATAGATATTAATGTATTGATAATAGTAAAATCACAATTTTTAATACAATAGTCTATTGGCTGTTCTTTAACTGGGAACTTTTAATCAACTAATAATCATTTAAAGAATTTCCATTGTCATATAATAAGTAATAATAATAATACGAGTGACCAATAAATATCTGATCCCAATCATCTTCATTTCAAAAACTTTGTTCATAAACAAAATTGTTTAGACTGATGTCCTTGCTTAGTTTTGATGCCACACTAGTCCATAAAGAATCGCAGTCCTCTTAGGCAACTTCATTTTCATACTGTCGATCTCTCTCTCTCTCTCTCTGCAATACCCAAAATACATAAATACTCATATTTCTTGTTTCTAGCCTTTCAAAAAGTTGGTTCATAAATATACGGTATAGACCAAGCGAGGATCTCAGTTATTGTATTGTAATTGTGCCTCTCCACTGGTCCATTGATGAGCTTATTTCATAGACAATGATATCAAGAATGTTCCGTAAAATAATGAAATTAACAGCTAACAAGTGAGTACCGATTTGATGAAATTATCCGATATCTATCAGCTTGTAATCTTACAAAACCGATTCAATTGAGCAAATTTAAGATTATTTTGTATAATTTTCTTCTAAAATATTGGCAACTTTTATTTATCATATTCGTTCAAATTCAAATTTAATTTTATTTATTTATTAATTAATTTTATATTTGTATTTGTAATAAGTATAAACTGTATTTTGTTTTGTTTTGTTTGTTTTTCTTTTGATTTTTTCATCTTTTTTTGGGGCTGAGAACTGTTAATTGGGAAAATTAGAAAGCATGAAATTTTTAATTCTTTTTTTTTTTTTTTTTGTTTGTTTAACTTGTTTCTTTTTCCAATTTATTTATTTTTTCATTATTTCGTTAAAAGTTGCTTGAAAATTTTTGAGATTTTTGGTGGAAATTGGGACTAATTAAGAAACCCGAAATTAAATACAAAAGAAATTAATTAAAAGAACAACAACAGAAGTTTAAGATCATTTTTGGAAGGCATTTCGACAAGTGGAGTTCAATGCGAATCAAGAATTCTTGCTTTGCTTTGCTTTTTTTTCTCTCAATTCTTTCTTAATGACAATGAAGGTGATGACAACAAAAACCAAAAAACACAACGGACAAGGGATAAAAGCAATAATGAAAATGCAGTTGTTTTGGCTTTCGATGTTGCTAGGCAAATGATGAAATAATGAAACACGGTAGAAATTCTTAAACACGGAACCCGATTAAGCCGACAAGACCACGATCAAGCAAGACTCCAACCAAGACTATAATAATTAAGTTGATGATTTCAATGATGGTGATGATGATGATGATGATGATGATAACAACAACAAACAACCAACAAGCAAAGCAAAGCACTAGCAGCAGCATCGGCACTTGTTCTTTCTTCTTCGAGCGACAGTTTAAGAATGTAATTGTGTATACGCGAACGGCTTTTATGCTACTCTGTACTTGTATATTTGTCTGTGTGTAAGTGTAAATGCGATCGCAACGGTAAATATCTTCTTTGAGATACACATGGGGAAAAAAAAAGAAAATAATAAGCCGAGCGAACGAGGAACAAATGAAGATGCTAACACTCACTCACTAACCACACTCACTACGCACACTCACTCACAGATACTCTTTCTCCTCTTCTTTCTATACAATATTCTTCTTCCACATCTAGTACACTCATCTATAGTTTTCAATATTTTCTATTTGTTTTCTTTTTTCTTCGTTTTGTTCTTTGGTAATAACCACCATCATCACTACAAAATACTAAAACATCGAACACGTTGACATTACTTTCTTTCTTCTATTTTTGTTTTTTTTTTTTTTGTGTTAGCTTTTCTTATTTTTATTAAAATTTATATTCTTTTCTACTTTACTTCTTTTTCTCTTTTTGTATTCTTTTGTAAGATTTTGTTTAAAGTTTCTGTGCGCATGCGCAACAAGCGAACAACACGTGTGAACACAACAAGCGACGAACGCGAAATACGCGATCCCAACGATAGATACTTTCTTTGGCCTCGTATTGAAGTCTCAGTCAACGACGACGACGACAACGATGAATGCAAGAAGATGCTACAGACGCAGTCGCAGATGCAAAGTTTCAGACTCTGAAGAATAATGAAGTTTCGAAGTTGTACATTGACGATCACGATGATGACGACGACCAACGAACGAAGACAAATACTAAACGAAGTTTCTTAGAAATAGAGAGAGCAGCAAGCTTCATTCACTCAAATAATGTTAATAAAGTTGGCTCAAAACTCAAGCTCAACTCAAGCTCAACTCAACTCAACTCAACTCACCTTAGCCGTTAGTTAATTTAATGAAAACAAAAAAACAATGAAAAAAAAAAAAAAAAAGAAAGAAAGCAATAACAATGAAAAAAAAAAAAGAAAGAATGAACAGACGAACGAATGAACGGACAAACGAATGAACGGACGAACGAACAAGCGAACGAAGCGTTGACAGGCATTCGAAAGTGGCAGTCGCAAAGTAAATCGTGCACGACAAGTGCATTTAACGCGCAGTAAGCGTCAACAGTTATGAACATTACGAGCCAAACCGCGACGAGCTGAGCCAAGCCGAACTGAGCTGAACCACCTGGCTGCGATTGGCAAAGGTATACCAATCAAAATCTTAGACCTCTTCTCCAATACTCACTGAATTGTTGAGTGAGTTGCTGAGTGAATAAAACTTCTTCAGGCACATTAATATACACTTTACACTATGTTCATCAAGTCATATCGATTATCATAGATACCCGGAACACAAACTGAAATCTGAACACAATTATGTTTTTTCCAACAAACAAATGCAAATCCCAGATTTGCGTAAAGCAATAGAGTAAGGAGTAACTATTTAGTAAGTGCAATCTTTCACTCTTAGATACATATGAGAATTATAAAACTATCAGCAGACTATAGGCTTTATTTGGTATTGTTCACGGCACTGACGATGAATAATGATTTCAATATTTTATATATAAAGCTGATTGTTGGCATTGATTCGAAGGAATTATTGCAATCACTTTAATATGAGAATCTGGGTTGTTAAAATTATTAGACGTGTATTAATATACGTAAGAAATATGTATCTTACGTTGCTTACTGTGGAAAAAAAAAAATTTTAAATTTTGGTAATTGGATTCCGAGTTATTTTTAAAAAAAATTCGTTCAAACATTGCTCCCTGCGAATATGAAAATATGGTTTTAGTCAATTTCACAATTTAAAAAAAATGCCATGTTTCTTACATGATTTTTTTTCCCAGGTAGATGATCACCGACAGGATCTTAGATCTTGTGGCCAACCTGGGATCCTCAAACATAAAACGTTTCTCACTTACACTTTAGTCTGTTTTGCTCTTTGCTGTTTTCTTTTTGAAATTTTTCCGATGTTTGAGGTATTAGAACGTTATGAAATTGGTACATTATTATTTTTCGTTTAATTTGCAGCAAAATTGTAAAAATTACTGGACAAAAATATGCTACAATTTATTCTACAAAACATTGAACGAACACCTCAATTCATTATTTTGTGATATTTATATCATTCTTAAACGGATTATTGAAAGACTAGAACAAATAACACGTCTCCAGGAATTTTATTTCCAACTTTGTAACACCTTGCCTTTAAATGACACTTTTTACATATTCCACCGAAGTGTCTTCATACCAAACTTTTTCAAGCATATCCTTTATCTCAGCCTAACTTTTTGGCTTCTTCTTTCGCAAGTCATAATTTTGCGAGCGTAAAACTGACATATAAAAAATCCTATTGAACCAAGCAACATGTGTTGAGCGGATATCCGCCAAAACTATCGAAAACAAGCTCGCATGTGATAAACTTATTGTGTGTAAATTTCAAAATGATAGCATAAAAAACAAAAAAGTTTTTCTAATAAGAACCTGAATTTGAGAAGAGGGTTTATTTGGGAGGTACCACTCCTATTCGGCTGATATCGACAAATGTGCTGCGTATGGTAAAAGAAAGCTTCATTCAGGCAGACAGACGGACATAGGTAGACTTCATGACTAACTTATAATACTATTCACTACGTGAAGAGTATAATGACGTCAAAACATATGCAATTATAATTTGAACTTGGTATAAGCATTGTTCCAACAATTGATTGATTGTCAGGGATTATAGATCGGCAATTGCCAAGCGTTCTATTCTATATTTAATTGATAACCAAGCCATTCTGATATGTGTGGTGCGAGTTCTTTATTGAAGATGTGGTTAATGTGTTTTTTGTATTATCGAATTGAAATTTGGATACTCTAAGTGTCTGATCCAACCATTTAAATTTCAAGATTCTAGGATTACTGAATCGCATCCAATAATTCCGATCTCAATGTTTAAATAAAGAATGAATATTGGCTCTATCCTAAACATAAAGAAAAATAATAATGTAACACATTCAATCACGTTTTCTAAGCGATGTGCGAAGAGTATTACAACTTTTTTTAATAGGTTTACACCATGATTTCGGACTAACTTATCAAGTAACTGGTTCCACCTGTCCATAAAGCATACTAAGCAGTGTCTTTTAATCGACGTTTCTTTATCTCATTGCTTCCTTCATCAACACTTCAAAGCCTGCAATTCTGCTAATTGATGTTTTGGGTGTAGAGTATTTGATATTCGACTACAATAATAAATTTGGATTGAGTCCGCGCATTTACAATAATTTGAGTCATATCAAAACAAGTTGAATTGAGTTGAAATTTATGCATGTACAAGTATACATATGTATGTATGTATAAAGTAATTTGAGTCGACTTTTGAGTTCGGTCTTGAACTTGAACTTACTTTTGAGTAGAGGAAAAGTAAAGCTTGCAGTTTTTTCTTATTTTTATTATTGTACGTATTATAGTGTTATTTGGATTTATTTTTATTGCTGGTTTTGCATATTTTTATTGATTTTTTGTTGTTGTGTTAGATTTTTTTTTTTCGTATATTCGGTTGCTTAACTGTATCAACTGTTGCTGTTGTTGTTTTGAATCTATTGTTGTTGCAGTAACCGTTGCTATCGCTGATTCTCTCATAGGTTAATTGTTTACTCAGAGTTAGAAGCTATTTTAGATGGAGTCTGCTACTTCAAATGTGACAAAATAAAAGGATAAAACTCTTAAGATTTCTCATTGCAGTTTCTTAATTATCATCCAGGACTTTGAGGCCTTCATCATAATCATAATCATAATCATCATCATCGTCATCGTCATGAACAAATGTTTTACTCAAGTTTTGTTCACATCGTTGCACATTCTTGAGTTATTTTCTTGTTCGTTGTTGTTATTGTGGTTATTGTAGTTTTGGCTGTTGTTACACAAATCGTCTTATGGAAGTAGCAACAGCAAATCTAGCAACAACTTCAACTCAAGTTTACTTTGCTATTAATTCAAACTCAAGCTTTAGAGTTCTTCTCATTCATTTATAGTTGCATCCTTCACCTGTTCTCTTTTGTTTTTTGTGTTTGCGTTTTTACTCATCGATTCCACAAACTATACTCACACCATCACTCCACTCCACTCCACTCCACTCCACTCCACTTGCCACTCCTTGTCAAACTTGCTTAAAAATTTTCAATTCAACTCCAAAGTCGGTTTTGCTTGTCTGCATTTGGAAAGTGGTTTGATGTTGTCTGTCGATCTGTCTATCTCTCTGTTTGTCTGTCTGTCTTTCTACTCTTATACTGATGAGTGCATCTGTGTGTGTGTGTTTTTGTTTGCATTTTGCATTTCGCATTCATGTTTCTACACTCACTTCTTCGCACACTTTACTCATTTCGTTGTCTGCAACTTTGTACTACTTTTTGTTGTGTTACAGCTAACTTGGTACAAGTTTGCTATCTTCTCCTTTCAATTTGTTTTTGTTTTTTGTTCATTTTTCAATCCATTACATCTTTAGCTTTGTTTTATTCATTCGTACTACACATACACACACACACTGCTTACTATATATGTATTGTGTGTTGTTTTGTTCCTGCAGCATTTTACCAATTCAACAATTGTGCCAAGTGGCAGACGCACGCCTTTTGCTGCTACCGCCGATGTTGCTGCCAATGTTACTGCTGCTGCTGTTGTTGTTGTTGTTGTTGTTGTTGGCATTTGCAATTCTTAGAAATTGTTTATTTGCCACAAACTACATTCATACGTCTGCAATTGCAGTATTGCCTCAGTTGTGGCCTAAACCGACTTAACAACTAAGAAGGCGTCTGTTGCATGCAAACTGGGGTTTCAGTCTGGAGGCTTTCAGTCGAAATCGAACTCAGACTAAGTTATCGTCTGTAAAGTCTGTATTACATATATATGTACACACACACAGTCACTCATACACTACATACATACATACTCAAATGTTTTTGTTAAGCAAATTTTTTACAGATCCACTGAAGTCTGAATTGACTTTGCAATTGACAACAGACAGACAAACCAACCAACCAACCAACCGACGGACAAAAGTCTTTTGGCGGCCTTACATACTTTGTTGTGTATGCGATTAAATAATGTGACTTTAGATTACTAAAAGCATGTCATTGCTGTCAGAGTTGTTGGTGTTGTTGTTTTCATGCTATTTACATACCGGATCGTCTTCGGATCGGTTGGGATCAATCGTCTAATCATTTTGTTTTGTATGTTGTTTTTTTTTTTTCTTTTCTTGATTTTGATTTCAGACATCCATTAAGCTCACCATTTTACAGTCAGTATACATGATCAAAGAAATCGAAGAAATCGAAGAAATCGTATAACCTCCGTCAATGATCTTTATTTCCTTGTGATATTTGTCTATTAAGCTTCATTTGCTGTTAATTCCTTTTTCTTGTTCTCTCTCTTTGTTCACTCTTTGTTCTCTTCTTGTCTTAATTTTTTTTTTTATTTTTTTTTATTTTTTTTTTCTTCTTTTTTTGACACCTTTCTTGGTTATTCTACTTTTTCTATTTTACTATATACTCTGTGTATATGTAGTTTTGTAGTTTTTTTTCTTTTTACTTGTTTTTGTTCTAGAGATTCTATTATTGTTTATGTGCGTTGTTGTTTTGCACTTAAATGATTCTGTGCCATTTTAGAAATGCCTTCTTTCATCAGTAATTCTTATGATTTCAAAGCACGTTCCAGCTAGAATTCACATACATATGTACATAGTACATACTTACTTGCTATTTGTATATACATACAATAGAAGATCTTATCTTATCTTAGTAAGACCCTAGAAAATTCTACATTTGATTTTACTGTAATATAATTATAATAAATAAAACTGCACCAAAATTCCAAATCATGTGAAGAACTGAAAGTTATAAAGCCACAATTTTCAGAGAAAAAAATTTAAGAAACGATCACATAGAAGATCTTTAGATAAACTTACAACATAAATACCAAAACAAATAGGCTTCTAAAGTGAGGAGATCGTAAGCCTCTAGAATTCATATACTTATGTACATGTATCTAGCCTGAACTTAAGAATACAATCGTTTCTACTAGTATTGTACCATCAATAAGCACAAGAGCTACGAACCATTTTGTTCGCTGTCCACGATTTCTGATGTTGCGCCTTGCCTCCCTTCAAGACTTGTTTTTCTAATTGTCTTGAGTTCGGTCATCAGAAGAGTCATTTTACCACAAGATTTCCAGAGAGGGACGATTGAAAGCTGGGAAACGCCATCAGACAAGCGGACCTTTCAATATACAATATGCAAATGACTCCAATACTAAAAAATACATCGATGCTGGCATCTTTTGAAAGGATTTGTTCTACCAGAATAGAGTAGTATCTTTTAGACAGAGATCTACGCACTCTAGCAAGCAGAATTTTTGATAAACACTTTAGAGGAGACCCCTAGGAGCATATCGATTTATGTTGATAGCCAAGCTGCGATCAAAGCTTTGGCGTCTGACCACATTAAGAGCAAAACTATTCGTAGAACGGTGGCGGCTCTTAACCAAGCTCGACAGTATTCAATTTCGCTAATCTAGGTTTTATAGGTAATGAGATGGTGGATGAGTGCGCCAAAAGTATGTCGGCGATGCCTACTTTTTTACCATTTTTCGATATTTACAGACCCTCTCTGGGTATTCAACACCTCCTATGCGTCAGACTTGCTCTTCTTGGCATACAGTCTCTTCTTCTCGGGAGACTTTTCTTTAAGGACTCGGATTACCCCATCTTTATTTGATTACACAAATACCTATAAAAATCTTCTGATGAAATGTGACATAAAAACAATAAACTACGGTGGAAAACAAATGTCAGAGAACTTAATACTAAAAACACACAAGAAGACCAACGAGCAAAATATTTTACAAGTTTTTAAGTACAACCCTTACAGATGTTGAAGAAGGGAAGACTATGGTTGTCGTTCGAGTTTCCAATCACTTATTGACGCTAATGAGCTGTCGATTTGACGCTTCTTACACACAAGGGTCGTTTATATGACATAATCGCATAAAATTTTATTGATCTTATCATAGCTTAAAGAGTCAAGTTAAAAAAATTGTAATTAGAATTACAAATTAAAGTCGGCTATGAGCTTATTGATTAAAAATTCATCATTTTATGTTAATAAAATTCGTCTAATAAAATTTTACTATGGATAAACATACACGAGTCGGACAAAAAATATCAAATTTTTTTTTTCAATTTCTGGGCACATTCTTCATGGTCTCATCCTGGATGTCAATTCAAAAGGGAGCTATAATCATTCATTATTACTTATGTACTTTGTTGGATATTATATTTATTTAATTTGTATGATGATTACGTAAAAATAAGTGTCACAGAAAATTACAATTGTAAAATCTATCAATAAATGTTAATAATTTAATAACATTTAAAAAAAGACCATTTTGTTGCATTTATCTTTTATTATTCACAATTTCCGAGCTTTAAGTTTTTTAAGGCTTTACCTCATCCAGTAATCGTGACCGGTTTACTAAGTTTTGCTTTAATTACGCTCTATGCAGAATTCATACATGTAAGAGTTTGACAATTTCGACTAGAACCTTACTACAATAAACTGCATTCTTCATAAATACGATGCCAGTTTGATGAGTCAGTAACTTTTTGAATAAAATATAGTAATGGGTTTTTTTAAGGTTCTTAAAATAGACGTTAGAGCTTTAACTTCATTTAATCCAAACACCTTGCTGCCAAGGCATTTCTTCAGATTTGGAAACAGGAAATATTCGCAGGGGGCTAAATCTGGAGGGTATGCTGGATGGAATAGTAAATTATAGCCAAATTACTAGAATTTTGCCTTGGTAACTACAAACGCGTGCACCCGTGCATAGTCATAGTGGAGAGCACTTGTTTCTTTGTTTTAAACTTATGTTGTTTTTCCAATTGGTCTGAATAATATTTGTCGGTAATAGTTTTATCCCTTTCAATGTTATCATAGTGAATGATACAGCGTGAATCCCAAAAAAGTTATCGCCATGACCTTGACGGCCAACAGACCTACCTTGGTATTCATTCACGCGGTTAAGTTGATTAATCCATGATTCGTCTACGGTAACGAATCGGCTTTTTCATGTCCAAATATTCAATGTACAATGTGATGTATCCACTCAGTTTAATTGCCTACTGCCTCAGCCACATCAAACACTTTCATTCTCCAATTGTCCATTATCATTCAATGGATTTAATCGACAATTTCTGATGTTATAACCTCTTTTCAATTCTTAACAATTGATAGTGATGGTGCAGAGTACCCATTGTCTTTATCAAGACTCTCCACCGTTTCGATGGTTGTTTTTGCTTGATGGCAACACATAATTCACTTATTTTCATTATTGTCGAAATTCACGAGCTTGTTCGGTTTCAATGGATGTCACACAATAACTAAATAACACAGCTTGTTCAAAATTTGACAGTAATCTATTAACAGATGGAAGTTGGCAGAAGCAATGTTGCATTTTAAGTTACTACGAGGAAAATTCAAAAAATCCGTGACTGACAGTTAGATAAACATGCCTTGAATTCAACGTTAAATTTATGAACAACTAACGTCACCTAATTATCGTGATAAGCTGATTTGAACATAAGGTGCTTATCAAAATTATAGGTCACTTGGAAAATTTGACTTCCAACCCTCACCAAATCTGCGTTTTTATATATATAATTTGATAAAAACAAAAATAAAACAAATGATTCCCCAAAGAATAAACTACACAAAACCCGATTTTTTTTTTTTTTTTTATTTTACATCATGAAAAATTAACCGATAATTTTTGCCGGAATGCTCGCATTTTTGTGTAGCGGCAGGCATATTATAAGCATATGTATGTATGTATATGGAACACTTTTTTCTTTTCAGTGCGTGAAGTTAATTACGTTATCAACTAAAACTATAAAAATTAGTATTCGGGAGCAGTAGTCTGCTTTATGTACGTTTCTCTGTTCATTGTTGAGCTGGAGAACTATAAATCGAGCATATCATATTTATTAAATGCGGAAGGGGCTTACTTCCTCAGATGGCGCCAATAATAATGAGACCGATCTGGTCAATCAAGATTATCTCATAGGAAATGTAATATCTTTAAGGTCAAAAAAAATGTTGTCGACTAATTTTGTCCTACTTAGTCCCATCATGTGGCAAGTTATTTTCTGGGAAAAGAAACCGTGTTTCTTTCTTAAACACGCCTCTGGCAATCTGTTCCGATGTGTTCAATGTACGCCAAGCATTATTAAGAGGCTATTGCAAGAAGGCATAAATTGGTGGATGGTGATGGTGGAATTGATCTCTTTTTTATGAGTTTCCTTATATTATGTGCAGAAAGTATTAGTTTTTTTCCCGAACTTTGTAGTTTTCCATAATTGCCAGTATTTATCAAAAAAAAAAAAAAAAAAAACCCAATAACTTTGTGAATATTACCACTTTTTCTTGAAATTTGATTTTTTTAACCAGATAAACACGTCCATTGTGGCATTTTGATTAAATCTGCTAAAACCAACTTTTTTCCTGCCAAAGTTTAAAATTAAATTTAGTTTTTCACTAAGCCAACAAAAATAAATGTTAAGGAGATTTTGTCAAAAACAAGAGAATTTTTTTTTTCAAAAAACATCTTTTTGTTCAAAATCGTCTCCTTGCGCTACGTGAAGAGTATAAAAACTTTCACAAAAATACACATTAAGTGAGAACTCACAGCTTTAATTATTTTTAATATAAATACATATTATTTACTCATTGTATAATTTAGTAGTAAGTTTCTCCACCTTTGTTCAATGTAAATTCATAAAAACGATTTGGCAGACTTATAATATATATTTTTTAATAATTCCAAACGAAATTGTTGACTAGGTATTTTTAATGGCTTCAATTAGTGCCGCAGAATCTTCAAATTGTCACCCACTCTTATATAAATTTCAGTACAATAGTTCCTAAACATTCTGCTTAATATTTATGTCCGAGGAGAATGTCTGTCACTCGAGCAATATTTTTGTTGTTTATCCACTGTTTCACCAACCTGGTAATATGAATGGGGGCTGGTATGTCAAAAAATCTTCGAGAATTAAGGATTAGCCTTTTTTTTGCACAGTTGTAATAAGCTGCAGCTCACTAGTCCCACAATATTATTAGGCCGCACAACTTTATGCCACCTGTACAGGTGTGGATGCGACTTAAACAACCCTCCTCTTACCGCAGGTCATAAGAGTAACAGTTGTAACCGTCCGGTCCATCCAAGATGAACTTCTTTTCATCATAAAACACGACATATGCTCTCTAGCCAGGCGAAGGCATGCAGGTTTTTGCACATCATTGTGATGTATTTTTTCAAATAATTGACACTACGAAAATACGTGTTACAGTTGTCAGACTTGCATGCCAGCTGAATGTTAGGAATTTGAAGCAGTTCTGATGGTAAGTCTTCTAGATGTTAATATTATAGCATATTAAACACTGCCTTTTATATTTTTAACATAGCTTTATTCATTGTGAACAAAATTCCCAACTATCAGGCTATAGGTCTGATTCGACATACCCCTTTCATCTGGACTTTTTCAAAGACGTTCAATTGCTTTCCACGGACCATTTTACAAAAAGAAAAAAAGTGCTAAACACTTCCAATTCAAAAAAAAAAAAGAATTGACGATGGTACATAACCGCTTAAGACAATTCCGTTGAACCTATTCAGTTGAACCCAAAAAAAAAAAATATGAGCATTTTTGGAATGCTTTTTTTTTTTTTAAATAATATGTAGTATTATATATTTATACATATGTAACAGAATTCAAATTCGTGGTTGATAAAAAATTGATCATTCTATACAAAAAAAAAATTTGATGAAAATCACCAGTTGGTTCAAGAGATATTGCCAATTTACTTCTGAAGAAGTATTGAACTTAACCAGTTGAGCGGCAGTGTACATTCTTGATCAGCTCGACGAAACGAGTCTGTGGCAGAAGATATAACAGATATACCATTACACCTCCTAACCTAAACTAACTCCAAACTTGTTTGTGCTGTCTCATTGATTAATCATCACACTGTTATGACATTTCTGACTAATGGAAATTGAACAAAAAATTTAAAACTAAATAGTTTTTTTTTTTTTTTTATTAGAGAACGTACAAATTTATAAAATTTTGAACAAATGAAACAACTAAAAAAATTATATTGTGACTTAAATAAATAAACGTAATTGCGCTTTCCGCTCGGTGTAAAAGATTTGTGATCCATGCTACTTTGTTAATTCAGGCAAAGATGTATTGATTGTCTGTTCTGTTTTGCAAATCCATTTATAGTATCTCTCATAGGAAAAACTGTCTTCTTCTTTAGAATTGATTAACAAATATACTTCCATGAGAGATACTGCATTTTCAATTTTAAATTTGCTACTTTGCTCATTGGTCAAAGCCCGACGAAGCAATGCTCTATAAAAACTGTTTACCATATAGAAACAAATTACTTCATTGCAATAATTGAATACGCCATGCTTAATCTGATAATTGTCTAGAGACTTTTTTTCATCAAAATATTCTTTAACTTTTTTATCCAATCTTTGTATGTGGTCTTTACTTAAGAATTTATTTTGATTTGTTATTTTGCAATTATCAAGGAAAGGAAACTCTTTCTCTTCAACGAACATACAAGCCGGAATGAACAAATGATTTAAATGGAATGTTAAATTTGGTGTATCTACTTTTATATGATCCAAAACTTTATCGACAAAAATTTCCATATAGCACAAATAGCGTATGTCTACATGAGGCAAAATAGGACAACCACTGTCTGCAACTTGATAAAAAGCAAATTGGTAATTAACGGATTAATTTATACACACTATGATCAAATATTAAATAAATATCCTACATGCCTGTTTTATTAATTAACAACTGACAAAATAAGTATATATGATATTTTTATACTTAGTAACTTACCGGGAGTTTGACGCATATTGGGTCTTAATCGACAAATACCTCGCAGTATCTGAATCTGTGATAATGTACCCTTTTTAAAATTCCTTATAAAATTTTGTTGTTGGCAGCAGACACATTTCGATGCAAAATGTGCACTCTCGTCAGTCAACAAGGAATCATAGTCTTCAATTTCAATGGTTCCTGGCTTTGTTCCGTGTATACCGCAATAAGAAGATGATTTGTTTTTATCAGTATTGGGTAACTTGTGCTTATGCCCATCGCCTTTAAGCTCATCGGCGTTATTCCGTTCTTTTTTCGCTATTAATTGAAGAAACAATAAATATCAAAACCAGAAAGAAGGGTATATTCGACTATGCCGAAGATATAACACTCTTCACGCATTCCCATCAAAACGTTTTTTGAATGAGAGCTATGCGATCCAGTAACCCTAGGATCTTGAAATTTACATGGTTGATGAATATGGATTGAAGAAACTTATTGTGTACAAATTTCAAGTTGGTAGCACAAAAAAATAAAACAAAAAAAAAAAAACAAGATGAATTTGAGGAAAGGGTTTGAATGGAATGTAACCCTCCCAGTGATTCGATCCGGCAAAATTCATGCGAAATTTCAGCTCTCTAGCTCATAAACTAAGGGACGAGTTTGCTTACATTCACGCAGACAGACAGATATGGCTAGATCAACTTGTCTTCATCACACTGATCAAGTATATATATATATGCAATGTCTCCTTCTTTGCATCACAAATTTTATGACAAACTTATAATACAATTCACTACTTGAAGAGTATAATGAGTTTGTTCTTACTACTGGCAAACTAAGAAGGTTGCCATGATGGAAGAAGAAAATTTTCTGACAAGACGGCGGTATCTTCTTGAGTCAGTCAGTGAATGAGTTTAGTAGCAGGATCTAAATCAGACTTCAAGGTTATCTTCTATAAATTTAGAACCCTTGGTCCGCCAATAGATATTCCTACACACATACTATATACTTACAGTACAAATACTTAGAACATGTTGGTTTGTTTGGATCATCAAGATATTGCTTTGGCTTTTGTTCAGAACTCAAAGGCACAGAGTTTTTAGCAGTTTTAAGATTACGAAGTCCTTTATCGGACTTTTCCCAAGATTCAACTATGATAAGTACAGTACATTACATTATTTTTCATTTGACAATTTTATAAGATAACAAAAACCAATATAAAACAATTTTTGCTACTTAAAATTTTGACAAACTTACAACATTGTTTTTGACCAAAATCTGATGAGAGTGAATTCGATTTCTGCTGATTATCCTTAGACATCGAATCGGACTTAATACAAATCAAATTCGATTTTTTATCAGTTCTATATACGCTACTCCAATCATTTGACTTATAACGCTGATCGTTAACCATAGGCGCCTCATAACTTTTAAAAGAATTTTGTGTGTCATGAGCTCTTCTCAAATCAATTTCTCTCATCAGCGATTTTAGTTCCTCTTCGCAAAATTTCTGCATAAAATCTGATTCCAGTGAGTATTCACTTTTTTCAGGCTGTTTCACTTTATTTATGACAGAATTTTTTGACAAAACATAGTTAACATTTGAAACACTCTGATTGATTTTATCGATTACTATTCATAGGAAAAGAAATGTTTTAAATTTTAAAATTAATTTAAATTATATTAATCGAAATTACATGATTGTGATTGGGTTTCGGCTAAATTTTTACGCTTATTTTGCTCAATATCACCAACCAATAATGACTTCTCAATGCTTGGATCATGACATCCGTGCTGTTTGTTTTCACCATGTTTACTGCGTTTCATTGTTTTATGTGCATTTCCCTCGTGAAATTCTTGTTGATGAGCACTTAAAAGTGAATGTAAGCTTTTTTCTATAGAACAAAAAAGATTTCGTTTCATATTGTCATTGTTATAGAGTTTCGTGTCAGGAGTTTCCTGATATGCATCGATTTTCTTGATTTCTAATCACCATGAAAGAATCCAAAAGTAAATGAAAAATTTTCAAGTTTATTTATTATATTATTAAATACTTACCATCTTTATTTACAGGATCAACTGATTTCGGTTGGCACCTTTTACATATAATACGTTTAGATTGCTCATGACATCCCTCAGTTTGAGTTCCAATGGATTTACGGATTTCACTTTCAACATGTTTACTGCATTTTTGATGATAACTGAACCCAACATAAGTGGGCGAACTTTTAGGTGTTAACAATTTGCCATCGCTCTTGATTGCTATTCACAAGGAAGGAATCGCCAAATAAATGAAAATAATTATAGATTATTTATTAAATAAGCTACTTACGCTCCTTGTTATCAGCATCCAATAGTTCTAAATTATGCTTCATTTGTTCAATACCAAGAACTAATGATGAGCTTTTAGGTGTTGAACTACTACGCTGCCTATATTCATATCCTTTCTTTACATGGACATAGCATCCCGGACTTTGTGTTCCAATAGATTTTTTCAAAGTAGTATCCTTATTTTTATCAAAGGCAATAGATTTTAATTTGAAGTTGTCTTGGCTCTCATGTTTATATTTCTCAGTAATACGAAGTAATGGGACGCTCTCTTTATGTTGCTTACATTCATTTCTCTTTAACATACAATCCTTACTAATTGGAGTTTCAAAAGTTTTAAAGACCTTATTTTCATCATGCTGACTGCATTTTTTATGATAACTTAAACCAGTATAAGTGGAAGATCTTTTTAGGCTTACTGATTTGTAACCGGTGTTCATTGCTATTAACAAGGAGAAAATCGCCGCAAAATTAAATGAAAAGATTTAAAATTTATTTGTTCAATTAATTACTTACAAATCTCGCTATCAAAACCCACTGATTCCATATCCTCACCAGTTCCTCTATTCTGCTTAGTTTGTTCAACACCTCGATTCAATGATGAACCTGTAATAGGTATCCTGCTACTTTGTTTTACTTTAAGGCTGTCTATACTTTTATGGTCAAAATATCCCTCATATTGAAATCCAACAGATGTAAGGAGTTTTCTTTCACCATGTTTTGTAGATTTTGTTGACACAGCTGTACTTTCCTTGCCAAGTTTATAATCATAAGTGAAATTTTTATCAAAACTGTTAAAATGTGTCAGGAACTCAGCAGATGATGACCTTTTAAGAGTTATTTCTGAGCCATTGCTTTTTTTGATTTCTATTCACAATAAGAGAATCGTCAAGTAAATGAAAAGAATTATAGATTATTTATTCAATAAGCTACTTACGATCACTGTTATCGGAATCCAATAGCTCTAATTTATGCTTCAATAGTTGAACATCAGGATCTAATGATGAGCTTTTAGGTGTTGAACTACTACGCTGCTTATGTTCATATCGCTTATTTATTGGGACATAATAACCCTGAATTTGAGTTTCAATAGATTTATTAAGAGTGGTATCACTTTCATCGGTTGTAACAGAACTTAATTGTGATTTTTCATGGCTCTCATGCTCACTAGAACTTTTTCTACAGCGTAATCCAGCATAAGTGGAAGATGTTTTAAGGGCAACTGATTTGATTGTTATTCACAAGAAGAAAATCGCCGTAAAATGAAATGAAAACATTTAAAATTTAGGTATTTAATTAATTACTTACAATTCTCGTTATGAAAATCCACTGATACTAATTCGCTTTGGTTTAAATTTGCATGCTTGGATTGTTCAACACCAGGTTCACGTTCACTTCCTTTAAAGCTATAATTTGCACTCATTAAATCATAATCACATCGCTCGTTTTTAGTTTCAGTAGCTTTAAGGGGATTCTCGTCAGCACGTTCACCATATGTTGTTGTTTCCTCCTCGCCAGGTTTTTGAGAATAACTTAAGCCTGAACTAAAGCTATTTTCATTAGAACACTCGGATTTGTTCTTCATTTTTTCGGAATCATTTCTGTTAAAGCAATCTTGGAACACAGCGTATGTAGATGATGTTTTCTTAGGTAAAACTTTTTTATCGATTCTCTTGGCATCTATTCGAGAGTAGAGAAACGGAAAATTCTAACATGAAAAAAGTTCAAGTCTAATTATTAAGTTTACTACTTACAGTCTTTGTAAGGGAAACGAACTGAATTTGATTGACATTTGTCATACTGTGAGTGGCCAAATTCTTCATCATCATCAGCAACTAATGATGAGTTTTTAAACAGAGAATTACGGGCTTTCCTTTTAAAGCTACTGCATGCATTATTTGTTGAGTTACGAAATCCTCGATTTTGCGCTTCAAGAGTTGTAACATTCTTACTGTAACCATTTTCGTTAGTCTCACCTCCCAAATATAGAAAATACCTCATTTCTCTAGAACATCTCGAACTTGCTTTGGATCTGCTGGTATTTAGAGACTTTGGTGTGTCAACCGCGCTATACTCATCAAGATATCTTAAATCAAGGAAGTAACTCATGCCGCTAGAGCTTGTCCGTTTATTCTTTATTACTGCATCAACAATATGATCTGAAGAATCTGTGATCATAGCCATCCGTGGTGCTTCTGAGTTTTGTGACAGAATGCCAGATAAATCATCACTATAAGCTTGCATTTTTTGTTTGTCTATCAAATCATAATAATCCTTCAAAACTCGTCCCAATTTTGCATTAGCTATATACCACCGAAAATATATGAATTATAAGAAAAGAAATGAATTAAGATCAATAGTTCAAGAGGACAATCCGTAAGAATCTACCTATAATATAGAGAAACAAACATTGTCCAAAGATTGTTATAAAACAAAAATAAAACGCTAACAATTTATATTTTCTGATTGCAGTGTTGCATTAGAAGCAGAAACACAACCACACTCAAATAAATTTGCGGCTGAAATTAGAACAGAACTGAAATAGAAAATAATGTTGCCAGGTTAACAACTAAAACAGAACTCAATGTATTTCTCTGGAATTGTAAATTTGGCATTCAAAATTAACAAAAAGCGACGAAATAGTCTAGGCTAAACGTGCCTAATGAGAAACTACTTTTAAAATTTCCTTCTTTTGTCACAAAACAAAAAAATAATGGATCTTCCTCAAATTGTAGTTTCCTTATGAGCAGAGGCTCATTTTGACTTGTGGTGGCACTAGGCAAAACATAATTACAGAGCACGTAACCTCAACTAAGCAATTCTTGGATATGGTTTGTGATAGAGACGCAATTTGGTCTGCGTGGTAAATCAAACAAGTAAGGGGACCGAGACCCTTAATAGCGCTAACGGTTTAACCAAGGCAATTGGTAGGGTCTGTCCTACCATGGTAGGCTAAAGGCATAGCTAAAAGCAGGCATCACAATGGGTATTAGACCCGCTAGACCCGCAAGACCCTTGTGGCGAGTAGCCTGTTTTTGCCATCCTACCCTATCCATAGTTGTATTTTCCTCCATTTAAATTCTACATAAATTTGCATATTACTTACCATGTAAGAGTTTCGACTCTATGTCTTGTATCTTCCGCTGGCAACAATTTTGTTCAATTATTCGAGTATTTGACACAGGCAATTTTTTACATCGAATTTTTGACCCAACTTGTCCTTTTTGTTGTTGAGATTGTGCGGAGCGCAAAGATTCTAATTTTTTTTTTTTTTTTTTTTTTTTACATTAAAAATTCCAAAAAATATCTAGCCAAATTTTTCTTATAATTTACCTTGATTAAAATTTTCTGAAGTCTCACTCGTAGACATTTTTGACACTTGATAATTGTGACTAGTTGACAGCAATTGATAAGTGACTATGATTAAAAAGCATATTTATTTTTATTATATTTTTTTTTTTTTTTTTTGTACAATGTATAATTTCATATTAACAATATATTAGTAAGCAAAACAATCAAGTATTTTGTAATGTTCTTACCAAGAAGAAGCATCCACAAATCAGTAGACTTGGATGACTCACTCTGTGGAAAGCCTATGTGTCAAGAAAAACTGTTGAATAGTTAGTTGCATTTACTTTCGAAAGTTTCCACACTGTCCATCTATGACATTCATGACATCTCTGGACATCAATTTAATGATCGGAGATCAAACATCTATTTTCCAACTATTGACAATTGTTAGTGATGTGACGGTAAAAATGCAGACTTGTAAGGCTTAGAAATCATTATGGTTGTAATATATTTTTACTAAGATAGGACTGAATTCAAAGTCCGAAAATATTGAGCCTACATTGCATTGCATTATTTATTGGAGTATTTTCGTTTCCACGTCTGCAAAGAAAGAAGTCAAAGCTTGAATATCGCTAGAAAAACAAGCTAAAAGTAAAATTTTTTGGTAATTTGCATGCTCCTGTTGAGTTGGCTGAACATTTTGAATGTAGAGTGCTTTGTACAGCAACAACAATTATTGAACCCGATACTCCATAGAAACGACGTAAAACAAGGCTGCGTCATGTCACCTCTACCTTTCCTTATAGTTCTCGATGATGTGTTAAACTTAGCGTTAACGAGCAAAAGGGGTGTGTGCCATGGAACCTACTTGAACATCTAGATGAGCTGCGTATGCGGATGATATTGCATTCCAGTCTATGAGAAGAAGTGACTAGAAAACTTATTTGAATAAGCTTACTGCTTGTGCTGCTGAAGTTAATCTAAAAATAAACGTTGGTAAAACTGAATTCATCTTGAATATATGCTAAAGAAATTAGTCGAAAGTCGGAGTTTTGTTATCTTGGTATATTGTAAGCCGGATAAATAAAGCTCGTACCGCTTTTGCTCAATTAAACATAATATAGGCCTCAAATTCCATGTCACCCAACAACAAAATTCGTACCTACAGTACCAACGTAAAATGTGCTGTTATATGGCTGCTGAACAGCAGTGCTTATCCAGAAGCTGCAAACTTTCGTTAACTCCTGCCTGCATAAAATGCCTCGCATCATCTGTAACCAAGACAAGACATATTTAAGTCAAACTACGAACTTCCAATTGAACTACTAATCAAATGTTGAGAAACTGGATGATGCTTGATGCTGAATTGAGCAACTCAAATACCAACTGAAATACGCTTAATCTTCTCGCATTAAAACAGAATAACTTTAATACTTTTGTTTTAACCCTATGCTCTAGCTGAAGATAAAGGAATTGATTTACAATATATGGTATTATAGTTATATACATACTCGTATATGTTGAATCGGCGGGTACACCCATTAAAAGCTAGGAAGCCTATGGCAAAATTATTTGGGTGAACCTTTAGAAATATCCTATTATTTCGACTGAATCTACTGATTTCGTTTGATATCATTACAAACTGAAAATACCATGGATCATTAACTATCCTAAGCAGAAAAATAGTTTGTAATCTCTTTTAGATGTTGAAATGTTATGCAAAACCACAGATTTCTTATCAATGTGAGACTTTATTTTATTGAAAATAAAATCTTTGTTTTTTTTTTGTTTTTTGGGGTAATAAAAATTCTTTTTACGTTTGTTTGGACAAAGGTATCCGATGAATGGATGATGGCTCACTCCAATACATGAATAAAGAAACGAATGAATGAATGAAAACCTGAACTGTCTGCTTTTGCCAGATATATCACTAACAACAAAGTACCATGAGTACGTTTTGTGGGTCAACATTTAAATACTGCATTTACCGCACCTTGAGACTATAGAATTTTGCGGCATCCGCACGTATGCACGAGCGCTATAAAAACCAACAATGAAATCAACCACCTGCACCAATATTAAAATATCTGAACACGAATTTTGAAAACAAAAAAGAAAAAAAATAAAAAAATTAAGAAAGAAACAAATAAACCAAACGGCGATTAATTAATTATCTTACTCATGACTACTACTGTAGTCTTTGTATTAATTTCTTAACTAAATTGAAAAATTTTAGCACAAAAAATAACAAGTTTAAGACAAATTGCAATATATTGTTGTGATACCGTTTAGAGATTTAATGGGTTAGTCGAGAACAGAGCGGAAATATTTCAGCTTATTGTAAATAAAACAAAAATCATTCCATAATGTTATGCCAAATGCCGCAGCATCCTCATCATTAACATCTTTGTATGGAGACACACGAAACTCGACTCTACTATGCCACACAGAATGCGTCAGGCACATTAGATACACATAAGTACACACGACAGACGTGCGTCTTAAAAGAGTCAAATACTTAACATAGTACAACAAAGTAGTTGACTTCTAGACATTAACCAACAGTTGACAACCAGTTGCACTCGATGCCAACTTCAACATCAACAATGTACACCAACTAAGTAAAACAAACTCAACTAAACCGAGTCAAGTCGTACCAACCAACAACAAATGCTTTTTCTTTTCTGAAGACAACAAAATCATTATCATCACTGTCACCATCATCATCATCATCATTACTAGTAGAGACAGACAAAGCCCATTACAAAGCAATGTTTACTTTGGGAATGCATTTTGTCCATTTAAGTCAATTTATTTACAAAAACCACAAACAAAAAGTCTAAGATGTGCTGTGCATCATATCATTATCATGAGAATTATGGAAACAAAACCAAATAAACCCCATTACATTACATTACATTACATTACATAAAAAACTCACAACAAATAGTGGAAAAACCATCATTCCTAAACGATTCAAAGAATTTCTATAAAATAAAATCATTTCCATCTGAATTTCCTTCAAAAAGTGAGGAACTAATATTGAATTTCTGAAAGGGTCTTAGTGCCGTAATAGACTCTCAAATTGTAGGCGCAGATATTATGGCGGATTTAATGACATGGAACATCTTTGTATGAACAAAAATTTATTTTTCAAACAAACATTTTCTTGTCGGTGAACTAAATCATACCAAGCGTCACTATTTCTGTTGAAGGACTAGCCAACCCAAAAAGCCCAGACCTCAATACAAGTGAAAATCTGGAGCCATTGGGGAATGGGATATATCCGAAATTCCGAAATAGAGCTCTCACTGCAGAAGATAAACTAAAGAATAGAGTGAAGCTTTGAAAAAAAAAAAATATTATTCAGAGCATCTGATTTAAAACAAACTGGGAGAATGTATTCATGAAAATGTGTACTGATATAAATTAACAATAGCTTATGTACCAAATATCTATTATACAAAAAAAAAATCTTGTTCAACAAAATGTACATATTAATTGAATAATGCGGACTTGATTTCTATTTTATTTGCTTGGTACTGATACTTGGTACCGAACCACTAGATGACGATCCTTTAGCCTTTAGCAATGCTTGATATTGCAAAGTTTGTTGGAAGCATCATAAAGTGAATGGCTTGAGACCTGTCATACTGGTGGCTGTGAGACACAATAAAACGACTGTCTGGTACACTGTAATCTAAAAATGAATTTTCCAAATTCGTTTGAGGATTTTTGATGGCCACTCGTCGCGCATTTCGAACTATCAATACTTAGTAATAAATCGAGCGGCAATCAATGTATTTTTTTCTAAAATGTTAAAAAACTATTACTAAATATTGTACATTAAAATAATAATTAAAACCATGAATTACACACCTTTTATTTCGAATATTACTTGTTAATCCCGATCCTCGTTTTGGCTTCTAAGCCACTCCAATAGCTGGTTTCCATTAGTAATTAAATTTGCCAGCCATGTCCTTGAGAAAATTAACGTGATAAAACAAGCAATTGTCAACGCCAGAAGAAAATAGATATATATGCTTGCACCAGGTTTTTCAACATCAATACATTTTATATCAGACGATGGTCTCACCACGCTAAAAATTGTGTCATTGGCATTTGCCTCTTCCACCGTGTCTAGCCACTCTATTTCGTAACGCTCGTTTGGGTTTTTGGTAGATATGGATTCTGCTGTCGACTTTATTATACATAATTCAGAGCAACTAAAGTCAAATCGGGGAAAACTTATAGTGCCAAGTGATTCTAAAAGATCACATAACTCTGCAGTTCCATGCGGTTCCAATTTGGCCAATTTCAGTATTATCAGGTTTTGTAGTGGCAAAAAAATTTGTGTATTTATATTGGTTTTTAGATTATATTCACCCAATTCCAATATTGTTAATTTGCTTAAATTGTTAAAAGTTGCATTGTATGCTCCGGTCCAATTACATTTGTTGCAGTAGAGATCCAGGAGTTTTGGTTGAATCAGGAATGGGCCGCTTGTAGGGAAAATGATGTCATTATCAGTTAAATCTAGTATTTTTAAATTAACGGCAAGGCTAAAAACGTCCGGCTCAAGTGATGTTAAATTGTTATGCGCTAATAGCAGACGTTCCAAGCATGTCAGGCCAGCGAACACTTCTTTTTCCAGACTTTTCAAATTGTTGCCATTTAAAATTATATCAATGGCGTTGACGCTGTTCGAGAAATCTCCACGATTCAATTCACAGATATTATTAAAACTTAAATCGATAATCATCGCTCTCTTAGGCAAATCCTGAGGAACTTCCGTTAGTTTTGCATACGCGCACTTCACTTGCATATTGTCCTTGCAACTACAATTGTGAGGACAGTAATAATTTTCTTCCTCGAAACGAGCATCATTTGCATTGCAGCCACGATTTTGCAATCGATTGTAAATTGCTGTTGCATTCAATTGTTTACAATTAATGCTAACACAGAGTATCACTAGCGCACAAAATTTTAAATAAATATTCATTTTATATTCTTGTAAGAATTGAAAAAAATTTCTTTAGTTAAAATATATGCTTCAAGCGTGATTCCACTAAAATGGCAAATGTGAATATATGGTTTAATTGTTCAAGTTTTTAACGCAGATTACTATATTTCTTCCCCTCTACACGATGTGACAAATACGTATCATTACTGAACTTAAATGGCAGCAAGCAGTCATGCCATCTACAATGGGAGGGTCAAAGTCTTTACATCCCTGGGCATAACGAGACCTACCAAAATCACGATCAGCTGATGTTTGTTGATTTGATGACTTTTTATTTATAAGGCAAACAATTTCGGTGCATAAATGTTTTTTTAAATATAAGAATGTCACTAGAGAATGACAAACTTGACAAGAGGCTAATTTTAATTTGCATTCCCGAAATAATATAAAATGAACACTTCTCTTATAATAATGAAAAAGGGTCAAGTTATTAAAAGAATTCATTCAGGACAATGCTTATCATATTATTCGGTAGCAGAGGCATCATCCACAAAGAGTTTTGTTCCAACTGATCATACTTACTCACTTGGAACTGTAACTTGGAAGTCCTTAAAAGATTTATGCAAATAATTCATGGCATTCTAATCTATAATAACTGCCAATTGTGCGTCAATTTTTTGAGTTAAGTCAAATGCCGTACTCATTATTTCCAAAACTAAAATCATATCAAATAATTCTTCACAGTCAAGCGAATTGATTGTGACTGCATTTGGTTGGTACTTGAACTATTGTAGAGTCAATTTAAAGCCCAAAATGGTAGATTCAAAAATAATGACTTCGATCTTAGTATATGTATATAGAAGTCTTGGCTATTATCACTATAAATTTAAATAATGTGAGACGAGAGAGAAATCCGGGAAGATTGCTGCAATATATCCAATCGTATCATAAAGGAAGACTTTTCTGATTAGGATTAGAATAAAGAAAGTAGTTTGATTGAGGAATGCAATTCTGGTTATATCACTATTCCATAAATATTTCAGGTATTTCATTCTAAATTTTTTAATCTTGCTTCCCTTTATTCAACTATTGTTTTAGAAATACACTTTTCCCATTAAATTAATTAATAATTAATTAAATTAACCAACCAAACATGAGTATTTCTAATACAATAACATTAATAAATCTAGTGCGGCATTTCGTAGTGTGCTTCTTTGAAAAATAGTCCCAGTTAACAAAATCAGACCTTAACGATTCCGTTTTTTGAAATGAAGAATGAGAAGTGAACTAGATCTCTTTTCAGATCACTTACTTACGTTGTCATTATTACACCACTAGAAGACATATTCATCATTGGACTTGAACTTAGAACTTTTCAAAATGCACTGAGTTTAGTGAGTTAAAAATTGTTATTAATAAGTCAACTTAAATTTCTCCAATGGAAATGTTTCCAGTAATACAAAAAAAAAGGTAAAAACTTGGAACGAAAGAGGGACAAAAATGTATTTGCTTTTTCTATATGTGATTATCAATTGATTGAAGATGAAATCTGCTGCAATCGGATCATGATTTTATGCATATAAGGGTCTATCATATATACCATATGTTGCTAAAAGGGAATCGAACCAAAAAAAAATATAAATAATAACTTTTCAATATGAACGACGGCGGTTCATTAAGTACTCGTATTTGAAGATAGAAGAAGTTCCTGAGTGGAGCTAGTGTTATCATCGTGTGCTGCCATCTTTCAGACGACGCTAATACAAATTTCAGACAGATTGATAGACAGGTTAGAGATGTGTTTCGTGATTTTCGCTAGGATGGAAAAAGAGCAGTATCGTTCAGTAATTCGCTTTTTGTTTTTGGATGGGAAAAAATGCGAGGAGATAAAAGCAAAGTTGGATGATGTTTATGGAGACACGTCGCCATCTATGTCCACAGTTAGATATTGGTTCAACGATTTTAAACGTGGGCGAACAGCCGTTTTTGATGAGGAGCGACCAGGACGCCCGGCAGACGTGGTTACCGAGGAAATCATTGAAAAAGTCCACAACATGATTCTCGCTAATCGACGAACGAAAGTGCGCGAAGTGGCAAAGGCCGTAGGTGTATCGACCGGAACAGATGTGGCTGTTAACTTCGGAGCTGTGTTTGGGGTAATTTAAGCGAGATCCAAATGACTTTTTGCGTCGAGTTGTCACCGTTGATGAAGCCTAGATTCATCATTACACACCAGAAACTAAGCAAAAAACAATGGATTTCTCCCGGTGAATCTGCACCAAAGAAGACGAAGACGGTCCCATCGACCGGTAAGGTCATGGCGACGATTTTTTGGGATGCGAAGGGCAGGATGACGCCCATGGATTTTTTAAAAAAAGGAAGAACGATCACTGGACAATACTACAGTGAAAATAGCGTCTTCATTTCTAACACGTGTACTTAATGAACAGCCCTGGTACTTCTAAAGAATAATAAGAAAAGATACCTATTACTTACGTAAACAACTTACAGATGCAATTATCTTTCTATCCACAATATTTATTTATCGATGAAAGACAACAGATGATTGGAATGGATCTATGACTTTATCACTAAGTTGGCGTCGTCCGATAGTAACCCAAGACACTCATAAGCAATAAATTAATATTGGCAAAGAGAATCGAATCATTACTAACTTGATTGCTTAGTTAAGATTTTTTCAGATTCTTGATGAATATTAGAATTGTTTTTCCTGTTGCGTTAGTTGTCCTGCTTCTGATGGTGAATAGTGATGGATGGTGGTAGATGGTCATGTTGATGTTGATGCTACAATTCTATTGATGCAACAATGTGTCCATAATGCATTTTTATGGCTGACAGACAGCAAAAGAATAACAACAAAGCCAAGAAACTTACTAAAGAAGACAATCAACAACTAACAATAAGTTAAAGAAATGAAAAACCTAACCAAACCAAACCAAACCAAACTAAATAGTTGAAGTTTACTCAACTTAAAATGAGTTGAGGTGGTTAAAAGATTGTAAACTGCAAAGTGAACCGTTCATTTCAAAAGAAAATTCAGCCTCAACCAGACTCATATAGACTGAGAAACAAAGATAGACTAGTGCAATACAATGGAAGAGACACAACCATGACTAAATAAATATTGTATATCCATAAATAAATAAATAAATAAAAGTGCCTTGCTGTCTATAGAGGTATAATTATTATGATTTACTGTATAGACCAAAGATGATGAACTTCGTTAAACACAATACAACACAGCACAGCTCAGCACAGCACAGCACAACAGAACACAAGATTCCCCTTAACAAATGACAGAATGTGAGATAGACAAGTGGGACAAACAGACAGATAAACAGATAAATAAATACTCGTACATCGATAGATAGATAGATGGATGGATGGATGGATGGATGCCAGGAAAAATGTCAGGCATTTTAATGCACTGCTTAGCTTAGCTTAACTTAACTTGACTTGACATAGCAAAACCAATCGAACAAAAAGCCCCAATGGCAATCCATCAATAAAGTCCATTTGACTCCACTTGACTCGCGCGTCGACATGATCCGATGCCTAGTTAATGTTGCTGTTATTTCATCATCATCATCTCACCATCACCATCATCATGATCATCAGAAGCGGAAGCAGAAGTAGAAGTAAAAGCAGCATAACACAGGAATGCACTAAGTTAGAGTTCCTTAACTCATCTTTTCAGTGCACTGCCAAAAGAGTTTGAAATAAAAATTCTCATAAGTATGAGAAGCAAATTTTATTAATTTATTTTCAGTTGTTTAATATAATAAGTCATCCGCCATTGAAAAAAGTTGAAGAAACTCTGCACTAAGGCAACTGTTACAGCTATAATATAACTATCGACAGTAGTGTTGAGAATTATTACAACATTTATACTTACAATAACTTACCCTTTGAACTATTATTATGTTGAATGTATTTACATTTAAATTTAATTTGTTTTAAATAAATTCCTATTATATTTTATACTAGCATAATTTATATAGATTCCCAACATCTATCGTTAAAACATAAATTCTATAGCAATGAGCTTTTTTCTTGTATTAAAAATATATAAAAACTAGCGAGTTGCAACAAAGTGGATAGCATATAAACATTCTTCATGGAAAAATACATATACATGCCAACTTTCATGCTGATTGGTTAAACGTTGTTGGAGTGAAAAGACCTTAAACAGCTTTTCGCGTCCTATTTTATATATTGTATGTATAGATAATAGGGCTTAATCGAGATTGCTGTCAATTAATAATAGGCATATACAATAATGATATTATTATAATAGACTGATCACTGCTTGATAATATCACACGACTTTACGCTAAACTCAGACGAAATCTGAAAAGCAGGATATATATATATGAGCTCTCGTTACTTCAAAGAACTCGTATAAGACCCAAGCAGAGTACCCAAATTTTGTTCTAGACAAAATTAAATTAATTTCAGTTGATTTCTGGTATTAATTTTTTTGTGTCTTCTTTCCATATCATACCATGGAGGTATTGTTCCAAGAATATTGAATTGTCCTCTTTTTACCCCAAAATTTAGAACAATTTGTCCAAATTGGTTTAATAACACAGTTATTCAGTAATATGTTGTACTCCATGTTCAGACCAGATTTAGTTGATTAGCCAGTGCAGACTTTGTGCTTTTAGTTTCATATATGTATGTATGTCCTTTTAGCTTCTATATGTTTCCACTATGTGAAATGCCTATCCGGATAAACTTCAATATAATTAAAACTACTAGAGAACATGTCTGACGATTCTGTGTAAATATAACATGCTTACGAGATAAACATTCTTGTATGATTTTAAGATGATTATCCAGAAGCTTTAACTGGATAAACGGGAGCGGCTGATTATAGCAGTAGCACCGGTAAAACGTGATGAGGCAATTCGAGAACTTGCACCAATATCAGCAGTGTATATGATTAAACATTTAGAGTTGGCCCTAGAACACTGCCTTTGGGAACGCCAATTCTTATTAAAATTTCGTTTATTGTAAAATTTGAGATGATTATATTTGATATTTGTTTCTCTTCCTCTTTTTTCTAAAACCTATTTTAGTAACACATCAATCATCATCTTAGGTCATGAGTCACACTTACAGTTGCATCTTAGAGTTGATAACTGATAGATAAATAAATTTGAATCAATTAATTTATTGGTAAATATTTTTTTTTTTTAAATTTATTGATGTATCTTCTTTTTATATTTGATTTTCGATTTAATCAACAAAATCATAATTAAACATAAAAATTACAGCCAAAAAAAAAAAAAAAACAGTAATAATAAAAAATAAAATAAAAATAAAGTATGTAAATTGTTAATTGCATTATGTAGTTTCTTCCATTATTTCGAAGAGGTACTACGTTTCTTTTCCGGAAGAAAACATCCCATCACACTGAGTGCAACGACCAAAGCCAGAAATCCCCATATAACCTGGGTGCATTTGGTAAATAGAAGATTGCCTAAGAGATTGCTGCCAATGACGGCACCCAAGCGACCGATCATCATAATGAAACACATGCCCATTGCATTGATATGCGTTGGATAGAAATCCATAGCAATGGTACTCACAAGCCCACCGCAATTGCCAACAGCCATGACCAGAGTCAAAGCAGTAATGACCAAACCAAATTCCTGGAACCAGTTTAAACCAATTAGGCAACCCATGCATAACACCATCCAGGTAACTGTAAAGAGGAAAATGTGAAAATTCAATAGTAAACCGAATACATATTGTAGATTTAGGCTTGGTGAAACTTACTGAGGAGATTCTTTTTGCCAATATAATCAATTGTATAAGCAAAAATGAGATATATAACTGTAAAAGCTGCACCAATACTGATCAATACTAAATAGGTAAAATTGTCAACATTCACTTCGCATGATGGATTTGTCGGAACTGTTGTCACCAATGTGTCAGTTTCATTAATCCAAGCACTAGGTGCGGGATACATGTTTGCACCCATGCTATCCAATATGGTACAAATTTGAAGACTTTCTGAATCACTCGTTACCAATTCATTCAAAATTGTGGGGAACCACATAAAAACTCCCTGTGCTATTGCATAAACGGAGAATTGTATGAGGCATATGTTGATGGTGTGCAGCACACGTTCTCGATAGAAAAGCGGTGCTGTCTGTAGCCAGATGAGCTTAACAGCATCCTGAAAGCCATGGACGTTGTGTAGACTAGAACCACTGTTGCCATTTGTACCTGTTGTCAATACAATCCTTTGTACTTCATAGTGTTCGGGTGCATTACCAGTATTTTGGGCATACATAAGACGAAGCGTGTCTAGTGCTGACTGTTCATCACCCTGAACCAATTGATATTTGGGAGTTTCGGGCAATGTAAAGAGGCCCACCAAAGCAAGTAAACTCATTGATACATCAGCAAGTAATAGAATGCGCCATGATGAGAAAGGCATGCCAAATATATTAAGATCAGTCTGGAGTGGTAATATAGCCATAGCCATAGCTGTAAAGGATTTAGATTCTTAACTTGAATGCTATATTTATGTATTACTTACATGGTGTAAACATCATTGCAATACACATAAAACCCGACAACAGAGTCACATGACGCACACGGGTCCCATTCCCATGAAATTCACCACACAAACTGAACACGCAAGCCTGACCACCACTGATAAAGAAACCAGTCAGAAAACGCAAAACAATCAACATCCAGATGTTCACCGAGAAACCAGAGCATACAGAACAAATAGCACTGAAGCCAAGTGCAAAACGTAAAGTTTTAACGCGTCCCCATGTGTCCGCCAAAAATCCCATAGCATGTGAACTCAAGACGACACCCAGAAAACCGGCTGAAGCAAGTAAGCCTTGCTCGGACATGGTTGGTTCCAATTCACATTTCATCGGTTGCATAATCAAACTGACACCCATAATCTCAACCATAACAGACATAAAGCACAAACCACAGATGAGCAGCAACTTATAATGAAAACGACCGACGCCTGTCAGTGTCACGGCCTCCTCAAATGTGTGGGCAACGATGACATCTTTCGTTGGTTTTGTCTCTGCAAGAAAAAAAAGAAGGGTTTTGTCAATCAAATAGTATATATGTCTATATAAATTATTAGAAATTTATTACAATCAGAATTGAAAGAGTCTTTAAATAGACCAATTACCTTAACTATGACTGGCATTCTTTTTGGTCACAGCCTTTGAAATGGTTGGCGAAACTTCAGCAACAACTGAAAGTGATGGCAATGGCAGTGAAGTTGTTATGCCGACAGAAGATACGCCACCAACATTTTTGGAAAGTAAATTGTTTCGCATTATTTCGCTTTTTCTCTATGTTGGTGGCATTAGTGGCATGGGAATGGTTTTATCGCTATATTTTTTAATATTCTTCGATTCGCGAATGCCGGATATACATTTAAAGTTTCCTGTCTCCATTGGGGGGCAACCGGTGCAAAATATACATGACTATCAATGAAACTACAGGTAAGTAGACGAGTGTGTGAGTTGGTGTGTGAGTGAGTCAGGGGTGGGCTTAGACCTTCGATGGCCTGGAGCGGCAAAACCAAATGAAGAGCCCAGAATATTCAGAAATGTATGATTTTTAAACGAATTAAAAAAAGAACGATTTTATATGTTCGATTGTACATATGTGTGTTTTATGTTTGTTACCTTTTTTTCTTTCTTTTTCCATTTATTTTTTCCTTGGAAAGGAAGGATTGGTCCAATTTGATCAAGTCAGATTCTTTTGAAAAGGAGGTTCTTTTTATACTCTTCACGAGTTGATCTAGCCATGAACATATGTCCGTCTGTCTGTCTGTCTGTGTGTCTGTCTGTATGAAAGCAAACTAGGCCCTCAGTTTTGGAACTAGAGAGTTGAAAGTTACGAATGTTTCTTTTTACCATACGCAACTCATTTGTCGGAATCAGCCGAATCGGACCACTAGAGAGGGTACCTCCCATACAAACCTCAAGGTCAAATTAAAGTTCTTATTACAAAAACTTTTTTATTTGTGGTTCGATCAAACTATGAAATTTTGACATCATGAGTTTCTGGTCAATATCCAGCAATCAGGTACAATAAATTTTATGAACCTAGGGCTTCCAGGAGAGGTACCACCCATAGAAAAACTTATTTAAATTTATGTTCTTATTAGAAAAAGTTTTTTTGTTTTTTGACTTATTGCACTAAAATTTCCATACACTTAGTTTCTGTTCCATTTCCTTCAAGCATGTAAATTCCATGAATCTAGGGGTACCAGGAGGGGTACCTCCCATATAAACCATCATGCAAAGGCAAACTTATAAAATAGTAATTGAGCAATAAAGTGCCAATCAAACTGTATTCTTTGATGATACTCAAACTGTAAGAGGAACAAAAAAGTTTTCTAGCGGATACGTGAAGAGTATAACATCTTCGGCATAGTCTTTCTGGTTTTACTATTAATTTACTGAATGCTTAGCATTTGTGGGCAATCAATTATTCATTTCGATTCATTCAACTCCTTGAGGAGGACCAGAAATCACATCTATATATATACATTTATTATTTACCAAAGACTTAGGGCATCTAAATGTAACATGCATATATAGCTGAGTATTAACTATAAAAAACTTCTCGAAATATTAAGCGCTTCAAACGGACCTTCCTCCTCGTCACAGGATTGAGTGAGCGTGTCTCTGTATATATTTTTCTTTGTGATGAGTTGTCTGCCGTTAGCGACAGCTAATTGGATTTACAAAATGACCAATGTAAGCGCATTTTTATGCCCTCAGCGACTATGGTCAGTGGGTGGTTGTTTGTCGGGCAGTTCCTAAAACTAACCCCCCCTTGACCAAACTAGGTCAAATGTTTTATTATTATTATACAACCAATGATTCCTTCGATGGATGAATGGACGCATGGCGATCCGCGTGCATTTTTACAAAATCACAGCACACTTTAAGGCGTTGGACATGCATTCTAATGAAATTAAATCCAATTGAAAGAAAATGCATATTTTTTTTGACACGAGACCCTCTAATATAATATTTAAATGGTAACCACAACCACAATCACTCATATGTAGATACATTGAATATCTAAAGAAACATTAACAAAAGAGAAGACATTAGGTACTTTTATGTTGTTGTTGTTGTTGTTGTTGTTACAGTTGTTGTTGAAGAAATGGAAAAGAAAAAATAGAGACATTGAATTGAACTATTTTATATAGTATGTAAGTCGAAATGAAATGCAATGAAGGAAAAAGAATCGAACAAAGAAAGCAAGTAAGAAATAGTATAGATACAAAGAAGACCCAAATTGCACTAAAATGACTGCTGAATTGAATTGGATGGAATAGAACGGAAAAGCACAGAAAATTCTAAGAGAGAGAATGCTCAACATGCATGCCACATGTGGCACGCGAAGCGTTCTGTCTTTTCTATTTGTAACGCCGTCTAAATTTTGAGGGCAGCAATTCTTAAAAGCCACACCACAACGCGCTTCCATTCTCATAGCTCAGCTAAGTTTAGTTCAATTGAATTTATTTTGACTTCAGTAGACGCGACTCGATGCAACAAAGAAGACGACGACGACGACTACTACTACAATAACTAGTTTTGATGGCAAGAACTTGGATTTGTTAAGAAAACGCAAAGCTTTCTTAAGAATTTTGAAATCGAGACAAGGATTTTTGATAAAAAATTTTGTTTTTTTTTTTCTCCTGTCAAACCAAACCAAATCAAACCGAAATGAGTTCATTATCATCGCTAGCACAAGTTGTTGCAGCATCAGCAGATGAAGAGATACCAGTTCCAAAGTCTGATGATTTCTTTGAATCGAAAACATTTCGTCTATTAACTGTTGTGCTTTATATGGGTGGCGTTTCAGGCATGGGCCTAACGCTTGCCCTATACTATTTCTTTATATGGGATTCACGTATGCCGCCCTTACCAGAATTCAAGCATCCGCATCATATTGGTTAATAATACAAATCCACTAATAATCAACATCAATGTCATCATCAATAGTATTAACAATTATAACAACAACGAGGCGATTGAATGAAGAATAGAAATTGGAATTGGAATTGGAGAAGAAGAAGGAGAAAAAGAAAGGTAAGTCCCTAAGTAAATACATATATGTTTGTTCCCTTATTTTAATATATATAGAAAGTGTATCACGTTTGAGATTATGAGGGCTAACGAAACGCACAATTGGATGTCGTTGGGTTAGTCAGTTAAGATGATTTACTGGTGGGTGGCAGCACTAAAAGCACCAGACCAGCGCCAATAGAGTTTAGTTTCATCCACTTCTGCATGCATTTCTTTATATTGAAATCGTTGTCATTGTTTTTATTGTTTGTTATTGTTGCTGTTACTGTGACTGTTTGGCATTCGATGACATCGTCATCGCCATTGTCATATAAAAGTTGACAACGCACTAAATTAATCCGCTTTTTTACGTTTCACTAAATCCGCACTAAATTCAGACTCAGACCCTCACCTCATCCCAATAGTCTGCCTGGCCAGCTGCCTACCTTTTTGTCTATATCTGTTTGTATGACAATAAAACGCAGCCCGATGTTTCTTCCATTGAGAATTGTTTCGAACGCAGCTCAATTCATTCGCGTACGCGATTCTGATTTAATCAACATCAAAATCACCATATAAAAACCAAATATAAAAATCCCTCGTAATAAATCAAAATCCTAAAGGAAAAAACAATAAATCAAAACAACAAAAAAAAAACGAACAAAAAAAAAAATGTCATCAACATCAGCAACAACATCAATAACAATAACTACGACAACATCATCAACAACAACAACAACGGGAATATCAGGAACAACAACAACAACATCTTCGACCAACACCAACGTCAATACCAATTCCTCCACAAACACTCTAACGCCGCCAATATTTCCAGCAAATTTAGCCAAAATTGTTAATATCATTGAATCAAATGTCAAGGATACCGAACCAAGTGACCAAGTTGCTAGTTCCAGTAGTGCCGGCATTCACACTACAGTTGCAACTGTAACATCAGCATCATCGGGACATAATACCCCACGTCATTATGTTCCAAAAACGCCTCTAATCGATGAAATTGTCTTTACAGAACCAACATTTATGGAACGCTTTGCTCGTTACTTTGTTGTCGTGATTTATTTATGCGGTCTCTGTAGTGTCGGTTTCGTCCTTTCTATATATCACTTTTTCTTTTGGGATTCACGTATGCCACCCGTCTATAAAGGACAAAAGAAACCAGCATTTGGTTAATCTCATTCAGCCAACGATACCCATTATGTGTTATTCGTAAAATTCAACAAAAACATACATAATAGCTAAAAAAAAAAAAGTTGATAATAAAAATGTTTGAGATGAGTTGTGTTGGGTGTTTGTGTGATGGGATTTCCAAATACAAGAAGGTGAGTGAGTGATCATTGTGATCTCTTAGTTAGTATATAATAGTGCAACTAAAATTAAAATCTCTTCAATTATTTCTATATTATCTTTCATTTTTCCGTACCCAAAGTGTGCCAGCGAGACCCTATTACTAAACTTCCGCTGTCCGTCCGTCCGTCCGACTCCAGCTTTATCTCATGAACCGTGATAGATAGACAGTTGAATTCCTCAGAGAATGTGTATTTCCATTGTCATATAGACAACAAATAATATATTTAAAATAAAGTTAAAAATTAAATGGGGTCCCCATACAAGAAATTTGTTTTAGTATGATATCCTTAAATATTTGCAAAACTTAATTATTTTGCAACAAATCAAACCTCATCACTTCCGCCATCTTGATCATTTATTCCATATATTGAAACAAAGGTGCGCTGGGTTCTTCAATGGTCATGTCTTTCATATTCAAATGGAGTAAATTCAAGTATGGTCACTGAAACATGCAGACAAAAAAAAATATACAATATCTTCGGAACATTCCATGTGCAGGTCGAACTCGCACTTGGCTGATTTTTATTTTTATACCTTTTACACTACTTAGTATGAACACTTTGCCTTGCTGTTTGTAATACATGGAGCCCGCATAAAACACTAGGGTATATGAAGAAGAGAATCTATTTAAAGCTATGTCCATCCTTCCGTTTATATATTTGCTCAGTTTTCGAGCTTACAATCTAAAATTAGAAGCATTCACTTTGTATTGTCAAAGTTTTTCAATTAGTGGAAAAGGTAATACCCATAAAAAGTATCAAAATTCAGCTGTGTATCTTAAAAGTTGCTCATTTTCTTATACCATATACTCTTTGAAGATTCCGACACATGAATCTTTACGTTGCAAACATCAAGTCAAAGTGATACCTACAATTAAGTTGTAAAAGTTCTATGAGCTTCAGTGAAACAAAAGTTAAAGTGCTGTCTGTTTTCAATGTTTGTTTAAATAATTTACTATATTTAGGTTGCGTTGTTATTCTTGGTTATAGTAAAAATGAAGCCCTACAAGGCTGCGACAATTAAAAATCAATACGAAACACATACAAAATTGACCAACTTTAGCAATGCATTAACAAAACAATCAATAGGAAAACCTCAAATGTGTATATACCTATGTGCTAATAAACAAGCAACCAATAGTTCTGTCATGCCGTGATTTGCAAATTGGATTATCATTGTTTATAGTCACTTTTTTTTCCACCTCAAATTCTTTTCTTTTTATTTTTCCTCTGAATAAACAGAATATAAATTCACATTGCATATTTTTACCTTCATGGAATAGTGAATAAAATATACAATATAAAATGGGATAGCCATGCCATGCACAAGAAACACCAATCTAAGCTTAAGGCAATATGAACTACGTATAGCCCTGAGATTATTGTTATTGTTACAATTTTATTATTTATTTTATTGATATTGAAACTTAATTGCAATCAGCTGGCGTTACATAAAACCAAAAATAAAAAGAAACATGGAATCACTTTTTATCGATACGTACCGGATCTCCAATTGACTCACCTGGTCAACGAGTGTCCTCCTCCCTTTTCTTGTTCTTAGTACAATACGTGTCGTTAATTCACTTACTTCAAAAACAAAACTTCTCGTCAAATTTTCAAAATGTCACTGATTTTCTCAATGAATTGAATTTTAACTGATTGATATAAAGCACGAAATGGAGCATGTTGTAAATACGTATGTATATCTACAGGTATTTTATTATTTGTCGTGGATATGACAATAGAAATACACATTCTGTGAAAATTTCAACTTTCTATCTATTACGGTTCATGAGTACAACCGGAGTCGGACGAACGGACGGACGGCGGAAGCTTAGAACAGATCGGTTCAAACAAAAAAACTTTGACTGATAAACCAAAAAACGTAATCTTTTCCAATACACACACCAAGAAGAAAACGTTTCTTTTTCTTGTTTCGTTTGGTGTTTAGCAAAATTTTGTCTTCAAAAGATGTTTGTCTTTTTGTTCTGACTTACGCGTTGTTGAAAGAAACTATACTATTATCGACAACGAATCTTTGGTCTTTTACAGACAAGTTCGATTCGAAGAATGTTGACTATATACAATGACGTGTATTTGTCGACAACCAGTCATAAAACTATTCATATAAAAATAAGTGTTTTGTCTTGTCTGCTTTGTTGTGTGCTGTCACATAGGAAACAATATACAAAAAAAAAAACCTTTTTGTCTGATCCAGTGTATTTTCAGCCTGAGTGGAATAGATAAATCTTCATGTAAAATTACCTTTACTAACTGTATTGTTCTGTTTCGTATGACAATATGACAATAAGAATTTATTAAATCATGTCTGTGCAGTCTTATGGAATCTATAGAACTATAGAAATTTGGTATAGGAACTTCTTATTTCTACTCATACATGTATTTGTATTTGTATTTGTTAAATCAAAACCAGAGTTACTGGGAAAAGATAATCCCCACACACACAATTCCCTTTAAATAAACCAAAACAAAAATATTTTATTTACTTTTAGATAACAATCAAACAATTATGATATGTATTTTTTGTATGTATGCCCGTATGTTGAAAAATCTAGTTTCTGGAAAAATTCGTTCGTTAGTGTTTAACTAAGGTTCTTTAAATAAGGAAAAAAATCTGCAAGCAGATAAGCAAACAAACAGATAAAGAGACAAACTGAAAAACTTTGTGAAAAACTCTTTATGCCTGAAGCTACTAGTAGTAAATACATTGCAACTCAACTATACTTTCTCTTCCGTTCTTCAAAAATGTAGGGGGACTCCATTCTCTTTATTCTCAAGTTATTTTTTCTTTCCTTGTCTTTGCTAAACTTCTATGTCAATTTTATTTATCTCTTTTCTGTTTTATTCTTTCATATATCTACAATACTTTTAGGTCCTGCCTTTCCTTTGTCCATACTCCATCTTTAGATACTCGTACTCAAATGTATGTACATATCTATGGTATGTGGCACATACATTAATCATCGCCTGCCGTTGTCCAAGTAGTACAACAAGGCATAGATCGATAGATATACCAGAAGCAAACCATACCATTCCATACCATACCATAACATACCATACCATACCATACCATACCATACCATACCATACCAGGTCAGGCCAAGATACTCTACATAGTGTCGAAAGTACTCGAAAGCAAAAGCAATTGAACTGTACTAAATTGCATTGAAGCGAAACGAAGCGAGGCGAGGCGTAGTAAAGTGAAGCAAACTGAATACAGGACACACCTAAACGATTGTCCATGATGAAAACCAGAGCTATTCGCTAACAGTTAAAATCATGAAAAACCCCATGATGTGGATGACTATGACGACTATGATAATGATGATGATGATGATGATGATGATGATGATAATGTAAAAGAAGAATGAGAACAAAAGAAAATATTGTCCTAGTAGTCATGGTGAAAGAAGAGAAATTGCATGTCAATAAATAATGTACAGTGGGTGAAAGAAACATACATACATACATACCACTTACTAAGTACAAACAAAACACCAACATCAAGGATAGTTGTAAACATAACATAAATGATAGAGCCAATGATAGAATAAACGAAATACCAACCATGCATAGAGAGAGATAAATGATAAAAGGAAAATGAATAAATAACAAAGAGAATGGAAAAAGGAATAAAGGATTCATTTTCCATTTTTCATTTGCACATGAATTTCAAAAATGCCAAATACAAATTTTAACCACATAATTTCAACGGTAAACCAAAAGCAAATGCATTTACATATGTATGTATGCATGTTGATAAAACAAAAACTGGATGACAGCAGACAGACATACAGACAGACATATAGACAGACAGACAGAAAGGATATGGCTGGCATTGGTACAAGCATTTGGTGTTGGCATTTTTAGTGGGTGCCTATTATTAAAGGACACTACTACTTACATTCACACTTGCAGACACACACACACACAACACACATTTCTATGCATTATACAACAATATACCCCTATCCACTACAAAGGTATACTTCATAGTAAATCTTGAACTAAAAGTAGGTTGACATTTTGCGTATACTAAAACTAAAAACTAAGTAACAAAACTTTGGTCTCACCACAACTCACATACACTTCACACCACATCACATCACATTACATCACTTCACTTAACTTCATTTAACTTTACTCAACTTTACTTTAGTTTACCATGCACATGCATTTTATTATTATTCTCAAACGACCCAATTTCTTTGAAGCCTAGTCAATCATCATGAAAATTCTACTTTTAAAAATAAGAATTCAAATTGAATTTTTATGATCAACTAATGGTGAATATATTTGAGTAAAGAAAATGGGGGAAACTGATTTTCATTTACATTTTGCAATTTAGTATTTATGTTCATCATCTATATCTTTTTTGTTGGCTCCAACAAATCGATCCAGTGTAAAAAAAAATAACTTGAAAATAAATCGAGGGCAAATCATATGGTTAAAGAACTTCTTTTAATTTTTGTTTTACATATGTATGTGCATACATAGATAGGGACAGATACGTATGTTAGTATTATTGGATCAGTTTCTATAGCATTGTTCTAATCATATCAATATGAGATCCCCGGCAAATCAGATGGATCAATGTTCCTAACAACAACTCAAACAAATGCCTGCTAACAAGGCACCTCAGCAGGTAACTATTCTCCATATACACATATACATTTTTTTTTTTTTTTCATAGTATACTCCATGGCTCATGGCTTTTGGGTTTTGTAATTCGAGGCCAAAGTAAAATTCTCAAAAAGTTAATTCACTACTATTGATGCCTCTTATCCCTCCCCTACAAACACACACACACACACACACACACACACACACACGCCTATACGCAAAAACAAATACATAATATGAAATATGTAGATGCATGTCTCTGACGCCCTTAAAAACTTTTTACATCTTACATCTTCTTTATCATTGAATGTATGTATATCTAAGTGTGTGTAAATGCCGGTACATTCTTGTGTTTGTGCATGTGAGTGTTTATGTATGTATTGTATATGGATTTGTAAGTGTATAAGTTTGGCCTACTTCTTGGCGCAACTGATGAATATGGATTTTTTTTTAATATAAGCGCACTTCTTTGGCGTTTTTTCAATGCTATCCGCCGCCTGCTTAGGAAGGTGTCTATGCCTGACATATACAGATACTCAAACACTCAAATACACACACCCATAGCAATGCTGCCTTGAAACATAGAAAACAATAATAATAATAATAATAATAATAATAATATGAAGGCGACAACAACATTAATGCAATCCTGCACAAGTGCACTTGCTCTCTCATTTGTATCTCTCTCTCTCTCTCTCTCTCTCCCTCTCTCTCTCTCTTTCTCTTTCTCTCTCTCTCTCTCTATCTATCTATCCATCTTATTGTCACTGTCTCTTTCTCTGTGCCTCTTTCTCTCTCTCTCTTTCTCTCTCTCAATCTCAATCTTAATCATATTTAATGCGCGCGCTATTTTCTTTGCTCTCGCTTTGTAATACTACACAATAAAAATTGCATATTTGCTTGGTTTGTCCTAGTGACCCAGTTGCAGTTTATTGACCCCGAGCAGCTGCCGAAGCGAAAGTTGAAAAGTAAAGTAAAGAAAACTTGTAACAAAATCTCATTCGTTCTCGCATATTCGTTCTCGTAGGTTCTTTCTTTTATACACACTTCACAAGTATTGTACATACATCATATACATATATGTATGTACATATGTATGACGAATGTTCTTTCATTTCACATTCCCATTTCAAATTTCACATAACAAATTCTACGCCCTTTTTAGTTCGTTCGTATGTAGCATAGTGTAGTGTATCTAGTATCATTTTGTTGTTTATTGTATCCTTTTATGCATGCACAAACACTATATGCCCCTTCTACCTTTTCGCACCTTTCCAATCCCAATCATTCGGTTGCTGGCTTTACCCTTCAATTTGGCTGAAGGCTGCATGCATTTTGTGTTTTATGCCATCAGCCATGTTGCTTTGCTTAGCTTGGCTTTCATTACATTGTTACGTACACACACACACAATAACACACACATGATATACATAGACTACGTTACATTACAGTATGAAACGCGTTATGCTTGCAGCACAGTTTAGTTTTCAGGGTTTCTAAAACTTACATACATATGTGGACCATGGACCCCAAGGGTGCTAACGGGACTCTATTACTAAGCTTATGCCTTCCGTCCGTCCGTTCGTTCGTCCGACTCCAGCTGTATCTCATGAACCGTAATAGTAACAAAGTTGAAATTTTCACCGAGTGTGTATTTCTTTGTCAGATCCACAACAAATAATATAATTAAAATAAAGTTAAGATTGAAACGGAGTCCCCATACAAGAAATGTGTGTTTTTGGTATGATATCCCAAAAGTATGCAATACTTTATTATTTAGCAACTACTCAAATCTCATCACTTGCCCCATTGGTGTGTGACTTGATCATTTATTCCAATATTGAAACAAAGGTGTGTTGTGTTCTTTAAAAGTCATGTCATTTATATTCAATATCTACGGAACCCTCCATGTGCGGGCCTGACTCGCACTTAGTCGATTTTTATATGTTATGCAGTATACAACAATACATAATTGAGTTTCAGCAATAGTATCAAATTTAAATGTTTTTACAAGGTTGCTTAGGGAATAAGCATAAAATATAATATAAATTAAACTACATGTTAGACAGCCTACAAATTTATTGCGCAATTTGAAGTTTGGATTTGTTCAACATTGTTGTTAATGACATAATTGCTTCGCACACCTCCGATAAGGACAACAATAGTCAACAGACGACAATTAAAGAACCACTGGTTTGGATGTTTTGACAATTGTTGTTGATGTTGTTTGATGTTTTCAGCATGTCGTATACGTGATGATTGTCAGTGAGTGAGTGAATGAGTGAGTCAACGAATGAATAAATGAGCAAGTGAGTTAGTGAGCAAGTTAGTAAGTGAGTTAGTGAGTAAGTGACTGAGTGAGTGTGTAAAGTCATTTCCAACTCTAGACAGCTGTATCAACATTTGTGCTGCTGTGTCGCTACTCCAATTCCAAATTGTTGTTCTTGTTGTTAGTTGCTGAGTTTGCACTTGTCGTGTATGAAGAACTTTTTCCCACACTAATTATTTTTTCTTTTTTATTGTATAGTTTTTATTTATACCGAGCATGAAACAAAGTTTACCAATTTATATAAAAGCAAGTCGACGAACATCAAACAGAGACTGATAACAAGCAAAGTATGTAAGCCGGAAAAGCAAGTTGTAAAGGTAGTTATAGAGGGAAAATGGTAAGTTGAGGTAGTCTTCAACACTCGGTCAGTCACTTAGATAACAAACAGGCAAACAACAGGCATGCAAACAGACTTACAAATAGACATGGAGACACACTAACACTCAGTCAGTCAGTCAGTCAGTCAGAGAAGCATGCAATCAAGTAGTCAGAAGTCAGTGGTAGTCTTATTACTTAACTAGTTCAAGCACTGGCACAAATTTTCCTTCCTTAAGTATTGTCGCCTTTCATACTTAGTACACAAATAAACAGAGTGCGTCCACAGGGGGAGGGCCATTGTTTATTTATTTATTTCCTCTAAAATACAAGTTTTGCCAAACTAATTAATTTTCTTAAATTTTTTATTAATATTATAAGAACGAAACACAGCATGAATAGCAAATATAATAATAATAATACCATAATAAGATTCCACACGCTTTGAATTCAAAAATCACTTAAATCATCATCATCATCAACTTATGACACTGTAAATATTGATAGATATACTCGTATGTAGTGTATAGAATGAGAGTAGCAAAGTAAGAGAGAAGTTGAGTTGAGAAAAGAGCACTGAACTAAAAACATTGCATATTTTACAATATATTACTTATACGTCATCTTAGCAGCAGCAGACAAAATGTTTCATACAGTAATACTTATATACACTTAGTATGTAGATTGAAGAATTTTGATTTCCAGAAAGTTAATATAGAAATATATAATATACATAGCAATATTAGCAAAATGTATGTTTTATATACGTAAATAGAAATGACTAAAGCTACCCTTATAATAGCTGAAGCAGTACTTCAAGTAAAACTGCAGACTGACTGCTGGGTTGAATAATTCTTAAACAACTGTTGATGTTGCATCATTTCAGGATAAAATCTCTACCTACCATCATAAGAAGAAAAGTAAAAGCTCCTCATAAGTTTAATTAATTCTTGATTTTGATTCTCTTGCAGTTTTGAACAGATCCTAATCATGAGCTTAAATAGAAAAGTTTATATACAAGTGTAATCTGATATAATCTAAGATCTAAATATTAACAAGTTAACCTAGTATGAACATCTTTTTGAATGAATAAGCTGTTGCATTATCGTGGTTAAACAGCATTTTTTTCTTAGCCAAATGAGCTTCCGACCGATTCGGTCCAAAAATTCACGGTAATACTGCCTCGTCTTTGCTAAAAAAAAAAGTCCAAAAGGATTATTCCCTTTGGAATTCCAAAAAATCGTGGCCACGACCTTTCCTTCCGATTGGACTTATCTTTGCCTTCTTCAGAGCAGATTCACCCCGAAAAATGCATTATTCTGAATGTCTTTTGCTCTCTGGTATATAATTATGTTTCACGGTTTTATCCACGGTGACAGTGCGACAAAGAAAACTCTTGCGAATTTCGCTTCGACATTGACATATCCATATCCGTTTGTTATACACTGTAAGGAATAGAGGCACCCATCAAGTCAACACCTTTTTCATACTTAAATTATCATAAAATATTAATTACCATTCCTATGGCCTCTGCTACTTCGTGCTTTTTCAACGATTTACTCTGTAACCACGTCTGCCGGGCACCCTGGACTCTCCTCAACAAAAACAGATGTTCGACGAAGTATAAATTCATTGAACTAATATAATACGGTTGTCATAGAGGGTGAACGGTCGCCATAGGCAGCATTCAACTTTATATAAAGCGAATTTCTATTTTATCGAGAAACACGAAATACGTGTGATACAAATGACTGCCGAATAAGAAGTAACCAATGAATCGGTTTGAAATTTAATATGGTGTTGGTCTTCACGTAGTGAACAGAATTATAAGTTTATCATGAAGTTTGTAATGCAAAGAATGAGACATCGTAGACCCCATATCGACGAGACGAGTTTGCGCTATCATCTTAAAATTTGGACACAATAAGTTTCTGATACATATTCATCAACCATGTAAATCTCAAGATCCTAGGATTACTGGATCGTATAGCTCACATACAAAAAACGTTTTCTAGGGGCTGCGTGTAGAGTATTACATCTTCAGCGTAGTCGAAGATACCTTTCTTTCTGGTTAGATTTTATTTTATTTTATTTTCAAACCTCAGAAAATACAAGTTTCATAATGAATAAGACCTCTTAAGTCCATATAAATCTAGAAATTTTCTTTCATTCAGGCTCGTGGATCTTCTAAGTGTGTTCTAAGGACTCCACCTTGCTATCACGTAGCCACTAGGTCCACTTAATTATAAAATCTGCATACATAATCTGGCATTGAATAAAACTCAATTTTTTCAAATAAAATCCCTGTATCTTGTATCTGAATTCATCAATTTTATGGACATTTTTTCAGAATTCTACTTTGATGAATTTTTTGTTGTTTTTTGTTTTAAATTAATTTCAATTAAAGTCTTGCCTGACTTAAATGTTCTGTTTTTATGAATTGTATTGCATTATTATTTTTTAAATCGAATTGTTGTCACACCAAATTAAAACGTTTCACTGTTAAAACACAATCGTATCTAGATTGTGAAAATGTAAATATGTGTGTGTTTGCATATCGAAACTATTGCTATAAAGTGTTGGCATTGTAATTGAAACTTTTCTAAAATTTCAACTGAAAATTGAAAAAAGCAAATAGAAATTAATTTATCGACAAATAAGAACGTGTGCCATTTGGCCTTGTTTGCCATTCAACCGAAATTGCGAAATCTCAAATAAAAATATACTTACATACAAATTTATACACACAATAACACAAATAAGTATTTTACATATATACGCGTACAATAGTATTATATTTTCCATGCAACAATCTATACAATTTGCATATATACAATAGAGAGAGGGAAGATGAAGATTCTGTGTCTGAGTCTGGGAAGATGGGAAGAAATCATTTAATATTCGAAATGAAATTGTTTATCACTTTACCATGTTCAACTTGTTTGTACTAAGTATGTACATAGGTATGTATATGACCATCATTTGATGCAGCTCTTTAGTAGATAGACTTGATGGTTTCGACAATTATTTTCATGCTCTTCAAAAGACAATACATCTAAACCCCCCTGTATCCCCATTCCATAGCCATATGGAACTTGCAACTACAATTTGTGTCATCCAAAACGAATGTAAATCATTAGAAAGGCATGCTCGAGAAAGCATTTCCTGATATGAACAATATTTTTGAACTCTTAACATGGTCTTTCCAACAAAATAATGCTCACAGCTCGAGTGGTATAAACCTGGAATCAGAAGCAGAACATCACTTTAATGGAGTGGCCCCCTTATTCTCCTGATTTCAATATAATTGTGAATGAACAGGGATGGCTGACAAGAAAAGTATACAAGTCTGGAGACATTATCAGGAAGTACAGTCATTAACAGATACCATTTCAGATGCCTGGAGTGGGAAATCCTTGAGTAATTTAAAGTCTCCTCCACTCAGTAAGGGATAGGATTTATAACGTTCTTTGGCAGAATGTTGGTTACAAACATTATTAAATAATCGATATAAATAAAAATATAAATGTTCGTATATTCATGACTTCAGAACTCGAAAACTATTTTACCGATTGCTTTGAAATTTTAACACAACGTTGAAATCGATTCCGGATGTGTTATTAGATACTTATTATTTATATACTTGCTATTATTAACTTAATACTTATAAAAATAAATTTTAATGCTGCATAAGTCTGAGCCACAGCAACTCGTGGGAGGTACACCTAGTTATTATATATAAATATTAGTATTAAAAAGCTTTAGAATTGATGATTATACAAAAAAAAACAAAGGTTTACCAATTTTAAGTTGTTGTCCCTATTCAAATGCATTGAAAAAGTACTAATTTTTTGAAGCGTTTGACTGAATACACAATAAGCCACTGAATAATAGAAAAATATATATATTTTAGAGTCCTTTATTTTTATTATTTATATAAATAGTTCTATATGCATTTCAAAATTGTCCCTATTCAAGTGCATGGCAATGTATAAGGAATCGGGTGATATAGGAGAAATCAACTAAACGGGGCGTACTACGGGTACTGTACTCCAAAAAAATTACTCAAGCGCCGCTTGGTAACATAGCGCTCCTAAGAACGTTTCTAGTTTTCTTTAAGAATAATCCGCCACTGATGGCAACATTTCATAAAATTTAAAATAATACACAATTTGAAATAAATCTTAAAACATGATTTGGCTTCTTAGTTTTTGAGATAGAAATATGATATTTAGTAATATTAATGTTTGTATTACTAAGGCAAATTAAAGTTTATGGGATCCAACATTTTTGTTAACAATAATAAAATAATGAACAGCTAAATTCAAAAGTATGTAACTGTACACATATATTTAATGTAAATATCTTCGATTTAAATAAGAGTTACTTCCCACATTCATACTATGTGCACACTTTCTACCTACTAAATATAATTGCAAATAAAGAAAATAATAGAAAAGTCCAACACCCCCCAAACACTAACCAAAGAGGCCCGAATACAAATTGGTATCCTTTAGAAAGAAAAACCAATTTAAGTTAGCATATAACTCTAGACCCATAGGTATGGGTCATCTATAAGTATATTACTTCACACTTATTGTTGCTCTTCCATAAATACATATGTATATAAGTGTTATACACAGATGCTAAGATAAGCGACGCAGAAATTTTAATTTCCCATCTTCAACAGATGGTAACAGAGAAATCCGCTAAAATCTATGGATATTATTTTTGAAAATCATAGGAATCTAGACCACAGTAACTAAAAGGAATCCCAAAACAAATGAAGTTCAAATCAAAGTTAAATCGACAGTCAGAAAACAGAGTCTGAGTTAAGAGACATCATCATCAGAGCAGAAAAGCCATACACAACATTTCTCATGATTCTACAATAAGTACTATATCAGCACAGTAAGCGAGTGAGTGCACATTGAAGAACAAATGAGCATAAATCGACTATTCCTGCAAAATATTACTCTCACTCTCTCTCTCTCTCTTTCTCTCTGAGTGATTACAGCAGCAGCAGCAGCAGCAGCAACATCGACGCCGATGACGACAACGACAACGACAACGATGACGATGACGATGATGTTGCCGACACTGACTCCAGCAACAAAAATAATAACAACAGCACCAACATCACCAACTACCCAACAACAACGATGCATGCACAAATTTGCGCCTGCTTGATTTCAAAAACAAGGTTAGGGTAATGATGGGAGAGAAGTGTGGAGGAGTGCCAAAGGAAGGAGGAACAAATTGTATGTTGTTGGTGTTGCTGCTGCTGCTGCTACTGCTGCTGGTGCTGGTTCTGGTGCTTCTATTGGTGTTATCGTTGCTGTTGCTTTTTGGCGGATACGACACACGGACACGACGAAGTCATCGGTTGCCGCGCTTTGCGTGCTAGAAGTGTGCGAAATTTTCATTTCAGTTGCATTCGCTTAACGCGTTCGAACGTACTACATGTGGCTCCCGGATTTTGGACTCGCAACAAATTCGACTGACTAAGTAACTAACTTAACTAATTGACTAAAGGACGACTGATTCCAATTGACAACAAAAGCAATATATAACATAATAATCACAACTCACTGCCATTTAAGACAACAACAACTGAAACAATAAATAAAAATCAAAATCTCTATATAATTACGAAAAACAAAACAAACACAAACCAGATCCAGATCCAGAGATCAGCACGGTCAATGAAAATAATAGGAGTCACTAACGGAAATTTAAATATTCAAAAAAACAAAAAACAAAACCAAAAAAATAAATAAATATTAAAATAATCAAAAGGAATTTTGTATAAAACTTCCTTGCCTTCAATTTTTTATCTCCCAATTGCAATAAATTCTATGAATTAAGTAATAAGAGGACAATAAATATTATAAACAAACATACAAACATAAATTTAAAAAACAATGAACATTTTTTTTATAAACAAAATCAAATGAATTGCATTTAATATAAATAAATTCTATTCAAATTTTAATAATATACATACATACACACATTAATATATGTAAAAGAGCATAAAATATCAAAAATATAACAATAATAACATATCAAAAAATAAAAAAAAGCACAAAAAAACAAAGAACACAAAAGAAATGAAAAGAACGCACAGCTAAAGGAAACTCACACAAAACAAAAACAAAAAAAAAAACGTACTAATTAAATAAACACATAAACATTTGAAAAGAGCAAACAAGTGAATGAACAATAAGAGGAGAAATAAAACCTCAAATAAAATATATACAAAAATTAAATAAATTACAAAAAAAAAAAAAAATTGTGTAGACATTAAATTAAATAATAAAAATCAGAAGTAATCAAGTTTACAACAAGAGTAACAACTTCAACAACAACATCTAGCAACAATAACATCTAGCAACATCAACTTCATAGGCAACTAGAAGCAACTCCAGGCAAATTCCAGGCAACAACTTCAAGAGCAACAGCAACATTTAATTTAAAATTTCCATCTATTTACTCCTTTAACTTCTGGAAACTCCATGACAAAATCCATCAATTGAACTTCATCAAATGAACTAAGCTCCATAGAGCTTCTAACCATAAAATTGGAAAACTTGGAATTGAAATTGAAATTGTTGCAAATTCAAGTCAAGTAAACTGAATTGAATTGAACTGAATTGAACTGAACTGAAGAGAATTGAAGTGAATTGAATTGAAGGTGAAGTCGTTATTGTTGTCATTAAGATGAATTCGAAAGTTGGCTCATTGGAGGAAAAAGTGAAATTGCCACCGACGGAGACAATAAGTCGTTGCTATCAACCACAACAAAGCAATCGTAAGGTCATCCGTATACTTACAGTTGCGGTCTATGTTCTATGTGTTTCATTGGCGGCCATTATGCTCTCACTCTATTATATATTCATATGGGATCCAACAATAAGACCGTTTGTGACCAAAGGCAATAATTGTGGTAAGCATGAATAGAGATTTCTTCAGATAACAGAGGCATAAAGTAAGGAGAACTAGTCTACTACATACTTACTACTACTTAAGTAGTTAAGAAAGAGAATATTAAGTTACAAAAAAAAAAAAAAAACTAAAGAGAAACTCACTCTTTTACTTTTGCTATAATAAGAAGCATACAATAAAAGTTCTCAAAATATGTGGGTCAATTAGATTTATAATTATTAGGCCAAAAACAATAAAAGCATTAATAATTATAACAACAAAAGACTCTACTCTACTTCTACTTCTTATACTCGTACTACTTAAACATGATTGTATATACAATATATATAGTATTACATATATTAAGGAAGAAAAACTAGGACAGAATGCAATGCAGTCAGAGTCATAGGCATCAAACTTGTCAAAAATTATTTAAGTGTTATATATGTATATATATAGAATAGTATAAGAATTGTGAAAGGGTATCATGGGATATCCTTCAAATATATGTAAGTATTTTAGAATATATATTTATTGCACAACAATGTCAATGGAATGCAATTAAAATAATAGTTGCATGACTGTAATTGTTCTATTTGTCTAATGGTATAGTCTATTGACTATCTTTTTGATACTTTCAACTATTGACCAAATACGCTTCATTATTTATTAGATAATTCAAGATAATGGTGGTGGTGACAAATTTAAAATGTTATAAGCAAAAATAGGCAATCTTGGGATTCTTTTTTATTACATGCAAAACTTTATAGGCAAATTTTTTATTTACATACTTCATATTTACTTTGTGTGTATTTCATACCTAACTGCTTCATAACTACTAACTTCATTCTTATATTAATTCTTGACTTAAATTTTTGCTTACTAACTTAATTCCTTTTTATGGGGTTCCGTACCCAAAGGGCCCTATTACTAAGCTTATGCTGTCCGTCCGTCCGACTCCGGCTGTTTCACATGAACCGTAATATATAAAAAGTTGAAATTTTCATAGAATGTGTATCTCTATTGTCATATCCACAACAAATAATAAAATTAAAATAAAGTTGAAAATTAAATGGGGTCCCCGTACAACAAATATGTTTATTTTATGATACCCTAAAAGTATGCAATACTTTATTATTAAGAAACTACTCAAACCTCATCACTTGCGTCATCTGTGTGTGATTTGATCATTTATTCTAATATTGAAACAAAAGTGCTACTTACTAACTTACTTACATCATGCTTACTTACATACTTCTTACCTTACCTTTCCTTATTTTATTCTTACATAATTAGTTGATCATTTAGTTTCTGACGTACTACTTACTGAATTGATTCTACATTTACTACTTAATTACTTAATGTATTTACAACTTACACATTTAATTATAAACTTATTTAGTTGCTTACATTATATGTATCTACATACATACTCAATTACTTAAATATACATATTCGTACTTACTCGTTTACTTACTTTCTTAAGGTTACTTATTTACATACTTATCGTACCTTCTACTAACTTTCTTACTTCTTTGAAAATTACTTATTAATTATATTGTACTTACTGACTTATTTATTTAATTATTTAATATACTTACTTACTCAAGTACTACTTACTGACACATTGTACTTAGTAACTTATCCCTTTTGCGAATGACGCCTATGATGATTTAATAAAAAAAACTAACACTATAAAATTACAATAAAAGAAAAGCAGAACACAAGCAAAGCATAAGAAAAAATAAAAAAGAAAATCAAAACAAAACAAAAAGGCTGGCAAACATACAAGAACAAAAAGAAAAACAAAAGAAAAGAAAAGAAATCAAAACGTCACCGTTGCTGTTAATCACAAATGAAGTAGGAGGAAGGTGTACATTGTAAACTGTACACACAATCTCATGAATACATGTATTTAGATAATACATACATAACATACGTAGGTATGTACGAATGCATCCGTGTGTGTATATATGTGTGTGTACATACTTGTATATTATAGGATGTAGAGCAAGTGTAAGGCATATGGGTGGCCTGGTGGTGTTTAAGTCTTTTAGCTAGTTTTCCAATCAAACTCCTACCGTGTACTTACTATGGTATAATATGACGATGCTCTTTTGTTTTTGTTACTTATGTCCTATATTTGTTGTACAAATTTTTATGCTTGTTGTTGTCTTTATTCTTAATAAGTACTACCGAGTGGGGCAGCAATAATAAGACTACTTATGTACATATATGAATAGTAGCAGTAATATTATTTTTACAAATGAATTCGAATTTAGGTCAATTGGGTGTTATGTTGGCATATGTAAAAAGGAGAAAATGAAAGAAAATTCACAACAACAACAACACCAACACCAACAATTCATGTAACACTCACACAAATACACCCATACATAAACACACACACACACACACACACACGTATGACTGTGTATAAAAATTAAATTCCTCAATAAATTAAATTAATTTTCATACACATCACACTACAATTTGAAAAGTATTTTCACTTTAGTCTGATGTTTGTTTTGTTTGCAATGCATGGAAATAGAACTCATAATGTAACATATTGTACATACTATATCTACAGTATTGAAATAATCACCATTATGGAATTTTACCAAGCTATGTAATGAAATCCACATTCTGTAAAAATTGTAGCTGTCTACCTATTACGGTTCATGAGATTCAGCTCGCTGACAGACAGTCGTGTGAACGGACATGTGAAAATATATCAGCATATTTCGTGTTCGCACAAATTTAAAATTACGGTTTCGGATCAACGATAAATTATTTCCTATGTTTGAATTAAAAACTTCAAACTTTAAAAAATACATCTTCCTTATATATAAAATTCGACTGTACGGATTTTTGTGACTATTTTTCTCCTAAGCGGCTGGACCGATTTTGATAAAAAAATTTTATTGTACTTATGAGATAACCTGGAGAGGTCTTAGCTATAGTTGGACCCAAAAGATGGCGCTTTTTTCGAGATCTAGGCTGTTTTACCAATTTTTTAACATTTTTTTTTATCTTGCCCAAGCAAGTCGATTTTAATAATTTTTTTTTTTTTTTAAACAACAAATTAATACTAATGAATAGAGTTACATACTAATTTTTTTCATTTTTAAAAGTTGAATATACTATTTTTTAATTAAGGAAAACCATTGAAAGAGCAAGCACAAAATGTTTTGTACATTTCTTTATTGCTGTGCTTTGGTTGTTGTTGTTGTTGTATTTTCCCTCTCATTTATTAATAACTAATTAGGCACAAGAGTACTGCGCTCTTCGTTCTCTGGTTTTTGTGTATGATAGTCAAAGTGATCGAGACAAGGCAGAAACAGTGTATTTCTTTGTACATGCTTTGCTGCTTCCCGAATTTTGTGTTGTCGTTGTTATTGCTGTATTTACTCTTTCATTTATTGATAACTGAGTACGTACAAGAGTATTTCGCTATTGGTTTTTTTCTTTATATCTTTGTATATGACGTTCACTGTTTTCGCACTTTGAACGATTTAGCTGAAACTTTTGTTAAATACATCAGTTCATAAAAAATAAATGAAAATGCTTTCATTTTTTGGATCGAGGGCTTAACAACAAACGCCGGTGCGGCTAGTTAGACAATATAATAAATACTAGTCTAATATGTTTGAGAACTTTAAAAGTTTCTTTCTATTGCAGTATTACCCGAGACAACAAAATTATACAAACGAATGGCTTACCATATAAGCCCATCAAATTTATTTACATACCTATTCAAAAAACTACTATGTGCATAAGTACTTTATTATTAAAGATACACACATATTATTTCATTGAATATTTTTTGGTAAGATAAATGCAAATGGTATAACAAATTATGGGACTGCATTTTTATTCATATTTTTATTATATAAAGTTTAAAATTTCACTAAAATTTTTACTAAATTTTTTTTTTTTTTTTTTTTTGTATCTCATTTCATTGTAGACAAAATCGTGATACCCGAAAAAATCGCCATACGGCTACTTAATTCATCTGAAGTGACCGCAGAACAATTCTATAGACATATTCTTGAACAATATCGTATACTTAATTTGCTACAACAGCAGCGTCAACAATTCTTACAAAAGCAACATCTACAATTACAACAACTGGCCGCTGCCAATCGTTTTCAGGAGATCTTTGCTACAGCAACAATAATTCAATCAAATCCAAACGAACGCATAAAGAAACCAATAACACCAACCAATGGAACATTTTTATTGGAACAGCCGCGTGAACCATTACCACCGCCGGTCTCAATAAATGGTGTAGATATTTTAGATGCAGTCCATGTACCCATATTGGACACAGCACCAGCTGTTCATATGACAGTACCAAAGAGAAAGCAGCATCGTAAACATTATGGTAATGGACATCATCGACGTACACAAAAGAATCACAAGAAATTGTTAGCAGCAGCTGGTGCAGGGGCAGGAGCAGCTGGAAGTGTAGAGGGAATACTTGGTTCTAATCGAAACACTGAAAATGCAACACCATCATCAGTATCATCATCTTTATTTTCCTCATCATCATCATCATCATCGGCATCAGCATCATTATCATCACCCTTTGGTGTTAGCAGCGGCATCAGTAGTAGTATTGGTGGTATTGCCTTAGATACATCAGGTGCAGCTGGACATAATATCATTGAGACACCACTTAATCAACCAACTGCTATCATCCAAGAGCCTCTAGTCTATACATCTATGCCCATACCATTAATCCTCAGTTCGGCCGAAGATAAACGTCCAGCGCATCATTCCCATGCGCATGCGCACGGAGATCGCCGCGGTGGCAATAGCAATGCCCGTGACGGTGGTGGCTCCCAATCACGTAAGCGTACGCCATCATCGGCTACAATTTCCAGTTACGATACACAATCCTATTTGAATCCTTTTTTAACTGGTGAACTTATATTTGAAAAATAAATGATCATCTATATGTATTTTATTATTATTTTCATTTTCTTTATTATTTAACTAGTGCAAATTATGTTCTTACTATAATGCAATATATTATAATATTATAGACTTTTCTGGTAGTTCTCGATATAGTAGAAGTTGGTTAGTGAAACAAAGAAAACAAAACAAATAAAAAAATATATTAAAAAATTAAGCAATTTTTTTTTTTTTTTTTTTTTAATTGTAGCCAAATAATAATTGACTTAATTACTTTAGATGAGAGATGATATTAGATGAGATGATGATGATAAGATAAAAAAGCAACGAAAATGAATGAAGAGAAATGTATTGAAATCCAATAAAAATGATTGAATGAAAAGAAAAGAAAAGAAAATGGTAAAATGACCGCGATTCGATTGCAAATTCCAAATGAATAATATTTCACTTCAAAAATTATAAGTTACCGGTTGCCATATCATTAAGATACAGATACATAAAAATACTAACAGATACAGATACAGACACAGACATACACAGAGATATACAAAGGCACACACAAAGATACACAAAAGATACACGGATACTATATAGAAACACACAGATACTATTTATAAACAAACATAACTGAACGATTGGTAGTAGCTGATAGAAATGCAAAGATGAAAGAGGAAAACTTTATAAGTAGTAAAAAAAAAGAGGAGAATTAAAAAAAGAAAAATTAACAAAAACTTTAAGGGAAAATATACCGAAAAAAATATTTAAATAAAACCAAAAAATAGTGATATAACAAAATTTAAATGAAAAATTAACTAACCAAATAATTTACCGAAAAAAGCAGATCAAAAGAAATCGAAACAATTTATAATGCATATATACAAAAATAAATACAATAAATATATATAAATATATAGCCATTAATATACATAAAATACAATACAATACAATAATAATAAAAAATTATAAAAATGTACGACGAACTTTATCAAGCAAACACCCACCTAGCCTCACCTCACCTCAGCTCAACTCACCTTATCACACACCTCAGATAAAAAAAAAAAAATTATTTAAAAAACACACAAATTCAACACAAAAATTCTTTAATAAAAAAAAAAAACAAAAAAAACACTCACTCTAAATCACTTAATCACTCAGTGTCACCCACTTTCTTAACATACTCACATAGTCACCACCCACTTACTGATAATACCAGATCAGATCATATACCAGAGTTGAGATCTGGGTATTTATCTACAGACATATTAATTAATTTACTCTAGATTGAGTAACTAGAATTCTAGATACTTTCTTTGTTAATAAACACAAAACAAAAAGTTTTTTATTTTATTATTAACATCTTGGGATTCCCTAATACGAGTATACCAGTGAAATATGTACCTCTATTGAAATCCCAACATTCTAATTATATGACATAATAGATCTTCCATTTTTGTCCGTAGTTTTTCAATATTTCCAATGGAAAATATTCGAATCGAATAAAACTAATTAATTCAATTAGGAATTGTTTGTTAAAGAAATAATACAAAAATTATTTACAAAGTTTTTTTTTTCAATTGCCATATACCTATGATATAATCGGTCTTGCATTTTTCCCATATATTTTACTTGAAAAATATAATATTCATAATTGGCAGTAATTAGTAATTCTGTTAATTTCAATGATTCAACTGGTTTTTCATTCATAACGTTTTCCGTTTAGTTTTTATCCATAGTATTTCAGTGAACAATATTCAAGCCATAAGATTACTTCAATCAATTAATCTGCTCTTCACTTCGTACAAACTGCATTTGAATACAACACATTTCTTGTTCGTCATTCTTAACTTTCAAAGTTTGCTTCCCATTGCTCGTCTATTTTAAATAGAAGAACTTCAGCATAAGCTTTCTTTTATATTCTATATGATATACTGACAGATTAGCAAATTGGATTCGACAAAAATATGTATGTATATTATCAATAATAATCCAACATTTAATACTTTTAGGAGTGGAATATCGGAAAACCAGTTGGTTCTCATAAAACATTCATTATACTTTTCACGTAGTGAATATTACGTATTATAATTTTTTGTCATGAAGTTTATAATGCAAAGAAGGAGACTTGGTAGAGCACATAACGCATATATATTCTTGATCAGCATGACAAGACGATTTGTCCGTCTGTCTGTCTGTCTGTCTGTCTGTCTGTCTGTCTGTCTGTCTGTCTGTATGTATACAAACTAGTCCCTTAGTTTTTGAACTGGAGAGTTGAAATTTCGATGCAAACGCCAAGGTTATTTTTATTTATATTGCGATCGAAATGAAATATAAACATTATGAGTTTCTGGTCCATGTCCACCAACCATATAAATTTCATGAACCTAGGGCTACAAGAAGGGTACCTCCCATACAAACACCCATTTAAATTAATGTTCTTATTAGAAAAAGTTGTTGTGTTGTTGTTTTTTGACTTACTCAAACTAAAATTTGGACAGTATTAGTTTCTGTTCCATATCCATCAACCATGTAAATTTCATGATCCTAGGAGCTCAGGGAGGGATATCTTCCATACAAACTCACATTAAATGACAAACTTATAAAGAGTAATTGTTCAATAAAGTGCCACTCAAACTGTGTTCTTTGTTGATACTCAAACTGTAACAGAGAGCAAAAACGTTTTCCAATGGATGCATAAAGAGTATAATATCTTCGCCATAGTCGAAAATACCCTTCTATCTGGTTTTTATATACTTACGTAAATACATACAAAAATGCTTCCCAATCAGATGGAATGATCGATCTTTCTATTCCCCAAAATCAGAAAATATACTTAATTACTAGAAATATAATCCATTTTTGATTTTTAAGAGAAAATATATTTAAATATCTTATTATGATTATCAGATGTAAATTATGGATCAAGATCCTAAAATAAAAAAAACTCGAGCTTCATTGAGTTTTTACAAAAACAAAAAAATACATCCATCATCATCTCGTATCTTGTAACACTGATCAATAGAGAAACAGAACTTGACTAAGGGACACACCTGAAAATGCGCATTCTAAACTATAAAATTTACTTACTCACAACAAATAAAACAAAGCATATATCTGTCTATCTAATCATACAAGTACGAGTATATCTATCTATCTATCTTTCTATCTATCTATCTATCTATCTACACATGTACTTATAATCAAACTATCGAAAACCATTTACATGCATATAAAAAGTATTATACACACATACATAATATACATATACATGCAGAGATATACTATATACATCTATATACATAAATACATATAGAGTAATGCATTCTAATGCAATATATATCTGATTTTACGAGTATGTATCCTGTATACTGATTTAAATGTTATTACGACAACAACTTATAATTATGAGTTTAATTAACTATGGAAAAATTCATTAATTAATTAGTGCGGGGTCTCTATGCAAAAATGAATTAATTTTAATTAAAACAAATAATATTAAAAATCATTTTCATTTCTTATCATTATAAAATTACATATGATAACCACCATAAATACACACATCATTCTAAGTACTATTTAATACACAATGTAACATATATATGTACATATGTACTACATACATATGTACATAGACAGTCATGTTCACTACACTCAAATATTGAACCAAAAACTATTGTAATCATACATTTATTTCAAATGGTGAATACAAGAAATTCATTACAATATTTGCGTACTACAAACTCGTATGTATGTATCTATTACACAGGATGCATCATTTTGTTTTCGCCACCAGAGAACTGCTGTGAGTATTTATTTGTTTCGTGAGTTTTGGCAATACTACCAAAAATAACACTACGGAACATTCAACTTTCTGTGAATATTGCCAATGTATTGCCAATACTCACGGACCAAATAAATGTTCACTTCAGGAATCGATTCGACACTTTAAAGACATGAGACCAAAATAAAATCTCTTAAACAGTTTATACAAAGAATATTTGTATTATTGAAATAATTAAGAAACTTTTGGAATATTTACTACTATTAACAAATATAGTATGTACTAAACGTAATGTCCTTCAGATCTGGTTGAAGGTTAGGTCACACAGGCCGATTGAGAGTTTACCCAGAAGCCTTACGGGCCATTTTGATGCCTGGCTATGGAACAAAAAAGGGAAGGGATAGGAGACAATGTAATCCAAAAGTATCCCTAGTTGATCTCATGGGTCTCTCTCAGCCTTTTAAACCAATCTGAAGTAGAGTCTGGTTCCATACTAGCAATTTTGCTCATTCTCATCCTCACAGCTGCGACAGTAGTCTTGACGTGAAACATGCAACCTTTGGACCATCAGCCCAATTGTACAGTGCAACTTAAGAGCTCCCATCATCATACGAATCCTTTTCTTGTTAAAGTTTAGAAAAGATCTAGTTGAAATGTAGAATCAAAATTTTGAAACATATACAATATATATAATTTCTTTTAACTCTTAAAAACACATCCCGAGAGATTGCCGACGCAATCCATTCATGACTCCCACAACTGCACACTGATTTGTTTATATCTTTGCATTGATCCGGAATCAAGCGATTTATGTTTTTATAATGGTATCAAATGTCTTATCTAATCCTCAAATTGCTTTAGTTTTGAAAGTGTCGATAGCTTGATGGTGCATCAGTTAAAGAATAGATTTTTAGATCGTATAAAAGTTCATAGATACATACATAATACTTGCAACCATATACACAATCACATATTCATCCATATATACTACATCCAAACATACACATATAAACAATCTTCTTATATAAAATAATTATGTATGTGTATGAAAATAAATGAAAAATTTGCAAAGAAATGTCTTTTTCTCTTTTTATCCTGTACTATAGGGACTAATACAGGATAGTACTAAAAGTATATTATCTTTGGAAAGGATTGAAATACATATGTAAGTTCTCTCATAATAGACGAGTTTCACGTTTGCGTGCAGACTCTAAATATAATTCAAATTTACGCGACGCTCTTAAGTTCTCGTATACCATTAAGATCCCTTAAACAAAATTAATTGTTTGAATATTTTCTACTCCTGGACATACAGTCATACAATAAAATAGAAAACACTCATCATTTTCAAATACTTATAGACATCGATGTACGTAAATAAATACTAATCGAATAGCTGATGATCATTATGCATAGATAAATTGTTATAGTTTGTTCGGACAACCGTAAACAAAAATGGTTTCATCACCTTGAGGCTTGTCATCCTGGCTTTTGTAGACTGTGGGCTGTGTGAATTTAAGATCTATCTATATACAATAGTAAACTAAATTGTAAAAATCGACCAAGTGCGGGTCGGACTGGCACATGGAGGGTTTCTTAGATATTGTATTGTATATTTTTTTGCTGTATGTTTCAGTGGCCAAACTTGAATTTACTCTATTTGAATATAAAAGAGATGTACATTAAAGAACACAGCGCACCTTTGTTTTAATATTGGAATAAATGATCAACTCACATACAAACAATAAAGTATTGCATACTTTTAGGGTATCATACTAAAAACACATTTGTTGTATGGAGACTCTGTTTAATTTTTAACTTTATATTAATTATATTATTTTTCATGGATATGACAATAGAAATACACATTCTGTGAAAATTTCAACTTCCTATCTATTACGGTTCATGATAAAAGCCGGAGTCGGACGGACGGACAGCGTAAGCATAGTAAATAAAAATAAAACTTCAAATTCATTTAATGTTTGCTGAAACAAGCAATCTCTTGTAATAGATAGAGCGACAGTCAATATATTTACATATTTCTTAGATGTTAGTAAATTACAAAATACAGAAGAAAAAAAATTAAATCTCGTGGACTATCAAAATTTGTATTACTTTATGAAAACCCGGTTATTACGCGCCATGAATCACACACTTTATGTTTTGAATGTTATTTATTAAATCGTCTGCTCTACATTTACGTCTAAGCCAAATCGACAGCTGGGTTCCTTTTGAAACAGCACCTTGCACCAATATCCTTTGGGAAACTTAATGTTATGATGATGCCAATAATTGTCAAAGCCAGAATTATATACATAAATATGCCTTTATCTGCATACAGTTCTATGTCAGACGATGTTCCCACCACGCTTATAATTGTCTCATTGGCATTTGCGACTGCTACCGTTTCTAGCCAGTCTAATTTGTTCGGAATTTTATTTGGGTTTTTGCTAGGTATGGCTGCAGCTTCCGATCCTACGGTAATTTCATGGAAGTTTTTTTCCGCTATTGTCTTTCCACAACTGAAGTCAAAATTTGGAAATTTTATGATTTGAAGTGACTTTAGTAGCACACACAATTCTGTAGTTCCATTCGGTTCGAATTTGGCCAATTTCAGTGTTGTGAGGTTTTGTAGTGGCAACAAAACTGATGTCTTCATTTTGGTATTTAAATAATTTTCACCCAATTCCAAGGTTGTTAAACTGCTTAAATTGTCAAAAGTTCCATCGTATGCATTTGTCCAGATACATTTGTTGCAGTAGAGTTCTCGGAGATTTGGTTGAATCAGCAATGAGCCACTCTTAGGCAACATTATGGAATTTTCAGTTAAATCGAGTAATTTCAAATTAAAGGCAAGGCTAAATACGTCGGGCGCAAGTGATGCTAACTTGTTATGCGCTAATAGCAGACGTTCCAAGCATGTCAGGCCAGCGAACACATCTTTTTCCAGTATTGTCAATTTGTTGGCATTGAGATTTATTTCAATGGATTTGACGCTGTTGGAGAAATCCCCAGCGTGCAAATCGCGGATGTGATTATTACTCAAATCTAGAATCATTACATTCTTAGGCAAATCCTGGGGAACTTCCGTTAGTTTTGCAAGCGCGCAATTTACATGTATATTTCCAATGCAGTTACATCCATGAGGGCAATAATAATCATCTTCCTCTAAACGGGTATCATTCCCATTGCAGCCACGTTTTTCAATTCCATTGTTAATTGCTGTTGCATTCACTTGTTTTGAATTAATGCCAACACAGCAGAGTATCACTAATGCACAAAATTTTAAACAAAGTTTCATTTTGAGTCTTGCAAAAATTTTGATGCGTTCCAAGGGTATGTAACTTCACGGAAATGAAAAATATTGATGAGTCAATACATAGTATTTTTTTTTCTTTTTCAAGTTTTTTACGCAGATTACTGAAACTTGGCTTTTGTGCTAATGGCAATTTGCAACACTGGCTAATGTTCCTGTTTCTGTTCTATTGTCTGTTACTAAAGGTACCCCGACACGATTCAATCATCATCATACATACCTTGTGCAAGAATAAATGAGATAGATGCGCCATACGCAGTTGTGAATATGATCAAAGAGGTCTAGATACCCTTATGTACAGTAATAACTCGAGTAAGCGTCTATCATATACACGTTTTCCATTGCATTTGCCATTTGAACTTGCACATAACATAAAATCGTAATTTAATCTAATTAGATCAAATTTAACATATATTGCTTGTTGGTGCAACATTTCCAGTGTACTGGAAAGTGTCCTTGATAGACATCATATTATTTTTAATTTTAATGCATGAGAACTTTCCTTGCCATTACATCCATTTTTCCAACATATTCTAAATTGAACTCCCAACGATTCTCCGTTCATAAGCACCAAGTTTATGGTATCACTCATACGTATTACTTTTTCAAATCTCTCTTGTATTGCTTTCTTGAATTGCAATTCAAGAAAATCGAATTCAAATGTTCATAAACGTCAATCATTTTCGTTGAAAAGTGTAGCTATCAGGCAGAACTTTGTAAGCAATTGCCACCGATTACTTGTCTGCGTAGACATATTTATTATTCGGCAATGGATCGAAACTAAGATTATTTAACTGAACATCCATCTTTTTACTACACAATGCTATGATTGAATTCAATCGGCTACACTCACCTTCTCGCTTTTGCAGCCAAGAAATCCTTCCAACAACTTTAATCAAATTACTAAAATGATGATGATGAATAAATTTCACAACACTAGACCTGATTTCAATATCATTTTACAAATCAGATGTCGATGTTTAGTAAACAGTCCTCTTATTTTGCCAATATCAACAAGTGATTGCCATTTCTAGTAATCGTTTTTAATATTTCTGGGACTAAGATCTTTTAATGGTAGCGTTAATTTTTAAAATGATGACCAATGATTTCAGTATCGGATCGGATTGTCACCATTTGCCAATCGGCTGTCATTTTGCGATCCGGGTGGCTTTCCACAATGAGAATGGGGCATCTGTTGGTGGTGTCCATATTGGTAAGCATGTTGTCAAAGAATTCTGCGAGCGCCACTTTCAGTTGAGCAACTACTATATTAGCACTGCTTAAACATTAGAAAGTCTCTTGACCAACTTTCTTAGACTGGACTTATTAGGGTTCATTTCACTGATTTTGTATGATAAATATTTTTGGTAACTGAATCAAAAACATCCTCTCCAGTGGTGCAACCTGAACAAACTAGGCTCTGATGAATGGAGAAATATTACATCTTCAGCATAGTCGAAGATACCCTTCTTTCTGTTTTTTTAAATAAGAACTTCAAATTTATACTACACATCATTTTTATTTACAGAGTATGAGTGCTTTATTATCAAACTGAACTCATGTAAATATTTGACACTCATTGTATTTTTACTACTAATCGCTACAGGCAAATACATATATATTTTTATTACGTGCTCATGAAGCACAACAATATTTTCGTTTCAGATACCTATACTAGTACATACTATCTTATTACATTGGTGCCACCAATTTTGTGGTAGATCCACCCGAACCTGACCAACCTAACAAAGAAAGCAATTCAAATATTCAAATTTGTCTCTCTGTTGATTTACAAAACTTTTTCCAAATTTCTTCACTTCTAGCCTGTTTCTTGTGGGAGACACCAACGAAGTTCCATGTACCAAGGCTTGACTGCAAGTAAAACTGACTGATATGATATCATTTATCACCTTGCTACATCGACAACAGTCTCATGTTCAAATGTTGCAGAATTCATATCGTTTTAAACATTTGTTGGACTAAGATCTTTTAAAGAAAGCATTAATTCATATAATGATGACCAATGATTGTTATATATCAAATTCACAATGCCTCTTCTGACTTCAGCGCCATAGTGCAAAATTGATAATGTCGCATTATCTCTATCCTGATTTGGACAGCCATAGACTTCAATAGATCAAGTTGGATATATTTGATTACACTTGTTTTTGATCTTGAATCTTGCAGAGTGGCACGTGCTACTTGGCCTAGTTACAACGAAAATAGGTCACTTAGACTCATCAATAGAAGACGCTCGGATACCGCAAGGCTGAAAGCGCTTTTTATTGGTTACTGGTGTGTAGGGATTCACGCGGAGAAGCTGAGTATTCCGTACAAATGGCATTGTAGAACATGCGGAAACGTAGAGGAATCACTCACTTACTTTCTATGTCACACTAGAAATAAGTTTCTTTGCAAACAAATCATTGACAACCTCTAGACTAACTGTTCATTCGCATGTCCGAGTAATCTACTAAAATACATAAATTCGACAGGTTGGATTTAGTAATACTGATGCGTTCGGCGAGCAATACTCGTTTGGTGACTAACTCTTGCCCTTCTCTAATCTAAGATGACTTACAGTAGACTATGAAGAAACGAAGAATAGTTTTTATTTCAACATAATTTTGTGAGATTTATTTACACTTACTCTTTAGAAGTTTCAACATAATAGTGTAAAACAGCTTCGGTTTATCAAACTGGTCGTTGGTTAGCTAAGTTTAAGCGATTCCAGATGAATGAGTGGAGGAAGTTAAGTGTTTTCAAAATAGGATAATATTTCTACTGCACTTATGAGATATCTTTCAATTACTAAAACAGAAGAGCTTCATCATATCAAAGTCATATTTTTGTTAGTACGAGACACTAGCATTGGAGATGCTTGTTGTTTTCATTTGGCTTCCTACTCTGCATTCTACTCTATATACAGTTACGTGCAAAAGTGAGCAAATGTTTACCAATTTAACTTTAAGGCGCTGTAAAAAACTTAATACCCAATCAAATTCAACAAAAGTAATTTTATTTTATTCTTTGTTTAATTCTTAAACGAAATAGTTTAGAAAATAACTCAGAAACTAACAAATAACAAAGAGAAAAATTCTAAAACTTAAAAGAACTGCTATGTGCTCAGTTTTGCACGTTTCGCACTTATGAAACTTAAAGCGTCGCTTTAGTACTTAGTCCACAGTCCTTTATTTTTAATTACACCTTCAATACGCTTGGGCATACGCTCTACAATAAAATAACAAGTGAGGAAAAATGAAAGTGTGAGGAATTTGTTGCCATTCATGTTGTGCACGATGCCACAGTTCTTCCACGTTCTCAGGATCCCTTTTACAATTTTCCAGCCGCCTCTTTATTATTGCCCACAAATTTTCAATTGGATTGAGCTCGAGAGAATGTGCAGGCCACTTCATTGCCTGGAAATTTTACTGGGACAGCCATTCCTTAACGATATTTGAGGTGTATTTAGGATCCCCGTCTTGTTGGAGAACGATTTCCTCTACTGGGTCCGCGCTCAAGCCATTAAAATCTTTCAAATCAGGTAGTCCTCCTTTTTCATGACACCAATTATTTTCACAGGTGGACCAATATGCCACCATGTAAAGCAAGCTCACATCATCAAAGCGCCTCCTCCATGTTTGACAGTTTGCCTCACATGTTGTTTTTGGAGGCTGTCATTAATAGCTTATTCCATTGGTCTGAAAACGATTAATCTTCACTTCGTTCGACCAAATCACACGCTTTCAATCTTCAATACTCCAGTTTTGGTGGCTTTGCTGAATGCGAGACGTTCTTCGATATTTTTGGTTGATAATGCTGGTTTTTTCTTTTTGATACTTGATACCAAACCGATTCGATGTAAAGATCTGCGCGCGATCCATTCACTGACGGTCTTATTTAACTCTTCGGTAGCCTACTTTGATATCGTAGAGCTGTCTTTCAGCATTTCCCGTTCCATTAACCGTGCATCTCAGTCCAATAGTGTTCGGGGCCGTCTTCCAACATTTGGCGCACGTACCACACCTTGTCGCTTTTGCACATTAACTACACTGCGTTGGCTTATATTCAATTGTTTGGCTATTAATCCACGATACTTATTTCTAAATCTTTATTTATTTTCCTCATAATAAACTATGCTTTAACTTCAAACACTTTGTTATAATTAAAACCAAAAGTAAAAAGGCAAAAGGCAAACGAAGATCAGACACAACATAAAACCAATAACGGTTAATATTTTTGCATTTGTTTCATCTAACGGCGCTTTAAGCTTCATAAATGAGAAACGTGCAGAACTGAGCACATAGCAGTTATCTTAAGTTTGTAAATTTTTCTCTTTGTTATTTGTTAGTTTCTTAATTTATTTTCTAAGCTATTTCGTTTAAGAATTAAACAAAGAATAAAATAAAATTACTTTTGTTAAATTTGATTGGGTATTAATTTTTTTACATAGCCTTAAAGTTAAATTGATAAACATTTGCTCACTTTTGCACGTTTCTGTATGCTACAGTCATCGAGTGCCACAATTCATATCTGAAAGGAATATCACGCTACAAAGCTGTGCTCTGTTAATAAGCCTATGATGATTCCACACCCGATAAGTATAGAAAAATTGGTTTTATTTCAGGTATAAACTGTTTAATTATCTGAAGTTACCATGTGTTTTTCTAAGAAGTCCTAGAACATGTGAAAAAAATAGCCATAATTATCATCTTATCTATTGCCGAAGATTCTTTTCATTCATATATATATATATATATATATATACATGCATAGATTATATATATGCGTAGATTTTGTTCTGTCTTATGTGTTTTGTTTTGTAAACTTAAGTGTGCCTACCACAAAATTTAAAAAGAAAGTAATCTAGTTAATTATTATTTTATGATTATATTAGTTGATACAATAATTTGTCTTGCTTCACTTACATTATATTTTGTTGCTTCTGGCTTAAGATAGCCAGGAAATATTATAAAGTATTTTATAGCAGTCAAGCTTAAGGCATTACAAAGCATTCTTTGATGAGTGAGTGAGTGAGATTATGAAAGACCTTGAATTTTGTGCAAAACACAGAAAGGTAAGAAGTAACTACAGCATATGGATTCTTATCTGTATCGTCAATATAATAATATATGTATGTGCATATGCTAAAAGTAAGGACCCCTGACAAATAACCAAAGTGTGAATTCGAATTAAAATAGTGCCTTGCTATTATGATCATTAAATGTAGACGTCCTGATCTTTACTGGCAAATATTTCAGTATGTTGAGACAATCATCATCCCTTCTTATCTTAGAGTGAACAAAGTTTCGATGGACAAAAATTTATAGATAGAAAAAAGTGAAATTATAATAATAGATAAAATATAAAAAAAAGCAATATACGATTTGAAATTAAAAATTTTTCGTTTACGTTATAGATGCCTTTTCCTATGGATGACTTAAGCAAATGAGCCCGAAACCCCAGCAATAGGAGCTTTCGAAGGTCCATCACTCCGATTCAGTCATCTTGTAATGCAAAGAGGTTCACAGCGAGTAATGCGCTTAACCCTTTCAGATACACAGATTCATAAATTTAGCAGCAGCTACAGCAGATCATAAAGTGACCAGACGTTCGCCCCCCAAGTATTGTTTTTTACCAATGTAAAAAATATTTGGTAGGATTTTAAGTAAGAGGCTCCAAGCTTCTATTCAACCCAAAGCCCCCATTAGTCTAAACACATCACTAACTGTGAGTCTGGACACAAAGAATTGTGTCTGGATAATAAAAATCTTAGGAAATAAGTAAATATTGTCAAAAGAAAACTTACCGAATTTATTTTCATAATCAACTATATAAGCGGGATTATCCATATCTCTAGGTTTCTATGATATTCTTCGATTTTAAATTTATATGTACATATGTTTGAAAAACAAAATGTTGTAATCCTTTAAGGACTCGGAACTTTTCTTCTTCTAAGACCACTTTTGATTTTACTTATTGTGTTTTAAAAAAAAAAAAATATTTATTTAATAATTCACTTTTTCCCTTTTATTACAGCATCTTCAATGTTCAATGAGATATGGCACAATTATTTGAATCACATAGTAAAATAAGAATAACAACTACAACAACAGCAACAGCAACATTTGCCGCAGACTTTCTGATGAGATGCGCGTCGGTACACTCCACTTGCTGAACTAAAGTCAAAAATCGCTTGAGTCGCGCACTTTAAAACGTGTCTTTTGCCAAATTTTTGATATAACCAACCACCAACTTAGTCACCACAACTAACTGCGTACTAAAACTTGTAGATAAATAGATGTACGGATACATAAAAAACAAACTCAGCGTGCGAAAATCCAAATTGAAAAACAAGAAAAAATTGTCGTTGTCATGTGTGTACAAAAGATACAATATAATTAATGTATGTAGGTACATACAAGTACGAGTATTCTGAATATAAGACACCAGATACCTCCTAAGCATATTTACAACACCCATCATAAAAGAAAAAAAAAAAACAACAAACAAAACAAAAACAAAAATGCAATTGATGAAAATATCTGTTGGCATACAGTTAGTTTATTGCACAAATTCCATGTATCTCAAAACTATACTTATTCAATCTTCAATTATAGATAAAACAGAAACATTTATAAGATACTTACTTTACCACCAAGCCCACATACATATGTTAATTCATCATTCTTAGATAGTATTGAAAACAAAATATTGTTTCTTAAACATAAGTATGTTTAATATAAAGAATCATGTATGTACATACTCGTACTACATTGTATAATCATCTTGATAGTAGAAAAATGATGACAAAAAAAATTAAAAGAAAAGAATTTCGATAAATTAACCCCACAACAAAAAGCAAAAAAGCAAACGAAAAAAAAAACGTATTAGCATGTTATCATAAAAAAGAAAAAAGTGATAAGATACTTTATGCTAATGTTAATGTTGATGTTGCGTTATCCATTGGCACGTGGATTACTAGAAGTTAAACGAAACGGAATCTTTTTCATCTGTTGATAAGCAAATTAACTAATTACTTACCTATTAAATGTTCTCAGATTTTTATTAATAAAGAAAAACTATTTGGCATAATCACTAAATAAACTTGGGCACTAATCAGTCATAACTAAAACATTTACTTATATAGAGACCTTCAAATATTTATTAACATGTATCATCTATGGACTATTGCACAATCATAAAAATATTATATATGGTGTAGTGTAAATGGTTAAGATTGTCAGCTGGCACAAATCACGTGCCACAAAAGCCAACTGTTATCATTATCACTCTTAAATGGAATCAAAACAAGGCACATGAAAGAAGCTAGAGATAGACAAGAATCACTATATTTCATCATTGGATCACGAAACACTCTTAATATTATACAAATTTAGCAACTCATCATAGTTCGAATAATCCTTATGGTCCATTGTGTTTCTGATTATAATAGGTTGGTTTGATGTTATTAGTTTAATCAAATTGGTTAAGAAGTCTCAGAGATCACCCTTAGCCTCTAAATCCATCCTGAGGAGTCCTCGAACAGAGCCCTAGTGTCATGCCTATCATTATCCGAATCCTTTTCTTTTTCGGATGTCCGTTTCAGTTCATTCGCTCACTTCATGTATTCTAGCGCTTTGCTTTTCGCTTTCTTGCTAAGGTCTATGAATATCAGCAATTGCTAAAAAAAAACAGGCAGTGCCGATCCCTTTCTAGCGTTCTCAACCGCCATTTCCTTACCTATAAAACCAGAATGGCCCAGATTATAGTAACTGAGCGCTATCGAGCTTGGTTAAGAGCCGCCACCGTGCTACAAATAATTTTCCTCTTGATTTAGTGGGACGCCAGAGCCTTAATCGTAGCATGGCTATTAACATAAATCGATATGCTTCCAGGGGTTTCCGCAAACTGCATAGATCTCTGCCCAAAAAACACTACATCAATCTGATAGAAGGCATGATAGTTGAACCGGTAACTCCTCTGAAAACATGCCAGGCCACCGGCACCCTCTTCCATCTTGGAGCCATCTGCACATTTTGATGCCTGATGGCGTTACCGAGCTTGCTTTGAACACTACTTCTTTTACGATGTGGCTGTGTGCCAGCAACAGAAGGCTTAAGAAAATGCAAGTACCGGAGTCTGACTGCGCTTCTGACAGCTGTGTGCTTGAGATAAGGGCCCATCGGTGCTACATCATAATGATCCCATTATACCCAAACAGACTGATATTTGCTTCTTATGGAGATTATAGCGGTGTGATCTGGTATTGGACACCTCCCAATAGACTAGGGCATTATAGGTTAAGATGGGTCTAACAAACGCCATATAAAACCAATGGATAATGTTCGGCTGAAGACCCCTTATTTCCCAAACATCCATACAGACGTAGAAAACACACAATGTCTTTTTCATTTTTGCTTCAGAGTTTCTTTTCCATGAGACCTTTCAGTCCAAAACTTGTTGACTCTAATCTTGATCAGCTCGACAAGAAGAGTTGATTAAGTTAAACTAGTCCCTCAGTTTTTGAACTAGATAGTTATCCTTTTACCGTACACTGCACATTTGTCGGAATCACCCGAATCGGACCTCTAAGAAGGGTCCTAAGTTCACTGTACTGCGTAGCTCCCTTAAAAATAGTCTGGTCACAACATTGAAATGCAGTATGTATACTGACTCTACCTTAACATCAAATTCAAATCAATATTGTATTGTAATATTTCTGCGGGCTCAATCGAAGGATCGTTGGCAAAAATTTTTTCTAGGCGATGCGTTAAGAGTATGACAGTTGCGGCATAGCCGAAGATAAGTTTTTTGGTGTTTACATTATGTTGTCTCTACATGCTGCCGTTTTGTAAGTTGTATAAAACTATTAAGTTTAGTGAAGTACCGTCGAAACTTGAAACTTTTTTCTTATCACTGCATGATGCTGTATTCTAAATTGTATCAAACTATTAAGTTCGGGGAAGTACCGTCAGTGTCGAATTCTAATTTCAAAATAATTGAATGAAATCAGTTTTAAACCAGTTTTGCATGGAAAAAATCACATCTGAGAATGACATAGCAGCATTCAATATTTGCTTGGAATGGCAGAGAAAAAAAATTGCTTCTTTAACTCTCTTGATATTTGTTATACAAGTCTATTGAACTATCATAAAATATTACACACTAGTTGTTTTACCCAACATTGCCCGGCTCACTCAGTGACAATATTACAATGAAAGAAAAATATCGAAAATAATAACATCAATATAAAATTCAAGAAACAGAAAAGCATGAATAACGAAACACACTGTCTCTCTTTTGCCCCGATCCTAGTGAACATCATATGCAGAAAGAAAGGAAAGAAGGGCGCAAAGCCAGAGAATATATAATAGTAATATCTTTAAACTCTGTATGTCGATTTTGATTAAATAAACGCTAAATGTTACTAACAATAAAACTTCATATCTTGAAGTAATTCAATTTTGAATCCAATTAGTGAATTTTATGTGATGCGCTCACAAACATTTCAAAGTCGACGATTTTATTATATGAAATTTGCATCAAAACAATGGTATGAAAGTCCCTTTAAATTGTATACAATACTCTCGTAACAATTTTCTCAATTCGTTGAAGCCACCAGGAATGCCACTAGACTTATTGACATTAAAATTCGGATCGTAGGTGATGCTCATCCGAAACTTGAAGATGGCAAAACTATGTTACGGAAATCAATAATCAGCAGTAAATTCAAAGAGTGTCGTTAGTCCATTAATAAAAATTTGTGACCCAATATTCCACAAATCAAAACTGTGTGTTTACACATTTTTTACTAATTTACATAGAGTAGTATCTTGATTACTGGAAGAAATAACATTAATATAAAACTACTATAAATCAAAGTTATCATTTATGTAGCTCACTTTTAAGCTAAGATGATGATTAATATTGAAGATAAGTGATATACGAGTGTAAATATTACACAAAATTTCTCTAAACATTTTACAGATTGAAACATAGTATTTCTATAATTGCTTTATGCTGATAGGTATATTTTCCAATATTGTGAACATTACACTTACACATTTTGAACTACAACTACTACAGGATATAATATAAGTAGAATGGTTAATCTATTAACTTAATTACGTAATATAATAAATTATTTAAAGAATATTACACAATGTACATTGATAAAAAGAATGAACAACTATAGAATATATCTGACATAGTACATATATAGTCAATATTTAATAATCTGTATATAATATTAATGGATCATTCCTTTGTTTTGATATAAAAATATCTTCCAATCTTGCATTTATCAAATCGAATCAATGTAAACCTTATAAAATTTCAGTTTTTATTACATTTATTCTATTGTCTTACAATTTCCTCTATGATCTTCAAAACTTTTACACATAGTGTTTTTTATTTTATTAACGCTTACGGAAAAAAAAACTGCAATCTAAAAATTATAGTATGCATTACAACAAACATCATATGTGTCTAACTAAAGTACAAATTTTTTTCCATTATCAATATAATAATATATTGTATATGGTAAACGGATCATGCACATAGAAATTCTTTTGTATTAAAAACTTTTTCTTTTTTTCTTTGTTTGATGAATGGAACATTGTAGTCGATCTTCAGTGAAACCAATATTTGAGTCTCATTTTGATACACTTCACAATATTAATGAGTAAAATCACTTTATAGGACATGCATCGAATACTTAACAAAAGTAGATATTAAGATGATAATTAACATGGCAGAAGGAGTTGCAATGGACATATATTACTGGGTTTACCATTACCCAGAAGAAATGTTCAGATTATTTATTAAAGTTTTAGTGATCCAAGCAGTAGAACATAATATATAACATATAGTACAAAATTTAATATAAATTCATGAGATCCCAAGTTTTATGAAGTTGTTTTAAGATTATTTGTCGAAGATCTTGTAATCTCATTACTTGAAAATATAGAAACATAACAAAATTCTATATGAATTTATGAGATTCCAAATCTATTGAAATTTATATATTATATGCTACTGTATTTGTTATTCAATCAGTAAAAGACATAGAAATATTACAAAATTCTATACAAATTCATGGGTTCTCAAGGTTTATGAAGAAATTTTGAGATTATTTCTTGTATGTTTTGTAATCCGATTACTAGAAGACATAGAAACCATGTAAAATTTGTTTTAAAATTATGAGGTTTATGAAATTATTAAATTTTTTGTTGCAGTTTCTTGGATTCCATTATTATAAAATATAGAAAAATTACAAAAGTCTATATAAAATGCTGAGATTCCAAGTTTTTTGAAACAACTTTAAGTAAGTCGCTTGTCTGATCTGATGACTAGAAGATATACAATATTTATTGAAATTTTTATTGTTTATTGGTTTGGAGGTCAATCCATCTTTGTCTTCGGGTTTCTAGATGTTATAAATTTGCATTAAATCATTATAAACAGAACAATTAACGATTGTTCGTCATGAATTGATCACTAGAAGACATATAAAATTCGAATTAAATAATGAGATTATTATGGTTTATTGGTATTTTTGTCCATTGTCCATTGATCATTCTGACTACATCTCTGGATTTTCGGTCTTATAATTTTTGAATTGAATCAAATATGAATTGTGTGTACTGAAAAATCATTATAATCATACAAATAGTGCGTTTATTAAAACACTTTACAACTCTTTTCTGAAATTGATTTGTATGTAAATTATTTTGAAAGTCTCCTTTGTGAAGTGTATGTGCATATGTAGACCATCATCATCATCATCAGAATCATTATTAATATAATTTATTTTTTGTTTTGCAAAAAATATTTAAATAATATTAACGAAAAACTACAAAATCAAATTGTGCTTCATATCTTCATCTTATTAAACATTCTACATTTATATATTCTAATTTTATTTTGATATACATTCATTTCTTCATTCTTGCTTTCATTTTTAGTTTTTAATTTAATAAAATTAACATGCATGCATTCTTAACTCAAAATATACAACACTACGTACACATACATATATGATATATTGTAATTTGTTTGCTTATGCGTTTTATAATTTTTCTTTCTTTTTTCTTTTCATTTTTCTTTTTTATTTTTTATTATACATTACAACAAAGAGAGATAGACGGGAGGTAAACGACATAATAATAATAATTAGTATTAATTTAAAAAAGAAGAATTTAGTAATTATTTTGCATTGCATTTTATAAATCTAGGATAAATCTACATATATTAAAGCATAAATTGTACAATATAGTTATGTTTATCATAATATAGATTGAGATAGACCTGAGAAAAACTTTTCAAGCAAATAAATTGCAAAAAATCATTATCATTCAAATTAAAAAATAAAAATATATATGTATAGAATCATAAATCAATTTTGGTCTATCCTTTTTTTTTTTCTATATTGATAAAAATAACTTAATATTTTTCACGAAACGCTGAAATGCATAATTAAGTTTTTAACAGATTTTCAATGATTTTTTTAAAAATAAAATTAAAAGTAAAAGTATAAATTAAAGCATAAACACCATCCACTGATCAAGAGCAAGGATCAATCAATTTCCTTTCCTGGTGGTCTCCAGTCCAATAGTTCGCAAAAAAAAACCAACTGAATTACAACCAAACTAAAAATAAATTTAAACAAAATTATTACATTTCTTTTGTCTAGTTGACTGAAACGTGAAAGATATTTTATTTTCGGTAGAACCAAAATCATTTTTTTTTTTTTTTTTTTTTTACTAATTAATTTTTATATGTATGTATTTATGTCTACATTATTATAATACAATATTGTGATACTCTTCACGCAGTGAATAGTCTTATAACTTTGTCACGAAGTTTGTAACAGACATAAGAAGACATTGGAGACCCCATAAAGTATATATGTATATTCTTGATCAGCGCGACAAGACGAGTTGATTAATCTATGTCCCTCTGACCGTCTGTATGTATGTATGCAAACTAGCTCCTCAGTTTATGAGCTAGAAAACTGAAATTTTGCATGAAGTTTTCTTTTTGACATACGTTGCACATTTATCGGAATCAGCCGAATCGGACCGTTACGGGGTACCTTCCATACAAACCCAAATTCAAAGTCATGTTCTTATGGGAAACAACCTTTTTGTTTGCTAAGTTATCGAACTAATCGGAATTATAAGTTTCTGGCCTATATTCATTAGTCGTGTAAAGATCCTAGGTTTACTGGATCGCATAGCTTCAACACAAATCTAAATACAAATTCAACTTCTTATTAGAAAAACTTTTTTGTTTTTTAAGTTATCGAACTGATATTTGGATGCTATGTGTCTGATCCATATTCAAGTTAATTTCCAGATCCTAGGATTACTGGATCGCCTAGCTCCCCCATATAAATATTGCGGTCGAAATGTATTTATACTGATTCTACCATAAACATAAGTAAAAACAATATTGAAATATTTCTGTATGCAAAATCACAGGAGCGTAGGCAAAAATGTTTTATAGGGTATGCGTGAAGAGTATAACATCTTCGGCATAGTCGAAGATACCTTTCCTTCTGGTTTTTAATAAATCTTGTCATAGATACAAAAAAAAAAAAAAAAAAAACAGGAAATCATCGATGAATCGAACGACTCTTTAGTTAAATTGAAATGGTGGATTGTCGCGACATGTATATGGACCCATGGGGGCGACAATCACATGAATAGAAAGTGTATTACGATGCATGCCTGACAAATGTGGACTCAGGTTTACAGAGGAGAGTGCCAGCTCATCGTAGGGTATTAGATTATCCAAATTGAGAACGCGAGAATTCTCCGAAAAGTATTCCGTACGCTCGTGTACAGTTAAAATATGATTAATTGTATTTTGCACGCCAATTATAAGACAAGCAACCTATAAAATTTAGTAATTTCAATATATTTATAATGAATGATTCATTCAGAAGACACACACAAACCTTGAAACGTTCTTCAGGAAAACTGGGATCTTTGCAGGTGACACGTAAGCGTACCGTATTCAATGAGCAACCTGGGATTTCTTCACCTAACACCATCTTGGCTCTATTGTATTTAACTCCGCGAGGAAAAAACTCAATTTCCCAAATAATGCATTGATCTATAAATGGAAATTAATCATAAACGATTTACTTACCATAAATTAACAAAGAGAGAGAAGAAACATACCATCCTCAGTCTCAGCAATGTGACGTTGAGAAAAGAAGCAAGTGACATAGTTCGAAAAATGCTCAATTTCGGCAAAATTATTGACATCAATGCCAACACTCCAGGTATCATTCCAATATAGACGCGGAGTGAACTGCAATTGACCAAGTTTTGTTTTACGCACTTCGCGAACACGATCCTCTTGGCCCGATTGATAACTCATGCCAATTGCTATGCGGCTGACAATGAATTCCTTGTGATTCTCCAAGAATGGTGACAACAAGACATGTGACAGCTCACGTGGTGTCATCATGGCAAAACGTATATGAACAACTGTCTGTTCAATAAGATCTTTTAAAGTCTCTTGACGCTCCTCAGCGCTAAGCGACTCATTGGCATCAAGCATCTCTTTGCGATGTATTATCCATGTTTGAAGCACATTGAACAATTTGTATTCACTGGAAATGACAATATCGTTTTGCTGCAATAGCAGCACGATCACTGCAACATCCATTTCAACGAAATCTTTTGATTCAGCTACCATTTCTAAATTCCATTTAAGGAATCTCTTTAATGCTGCTGTGAGATCAAAGTGTACCGGACTAAACGAGAGTGTATATTGCAGCCAGGAAACAACGAAACCTTGCACGCCAGCCTTGGCAATATGCTTCATCATATAATCAACGCAAAGTTCAACCAAATCCCTAACATTATATTTATCGGAGAGCGCAAGCATCGGCATAACAGTCTGAAGTGTAATTTGTATATGCCCAACATATAAATACTTAATGAATTGTGGGAAAACAGCTGAACAGCAAGGCTCCTCATACAGCTCAATGGTATGTTTACTGCATTCATTCCATTCGGGATTCATAAGCATTACTTGAAATACTTCACTGCTGGCACATAATATGACACGATGTGCTGGATACTTTTTGCCATCGACAATAAGAACAATGTCTGACATAAGTTGCTCAGCATAAAGGTGTGCAATCTTATTGAGAACACTATCCTCATCAACCATCTGATAAAGACAAAGTATAAATTTTATATTTATTTATCTATATATACATAAATATAAATGTATATAAATATGTATCTATAAAAATTCAATTGACTCACTGTACTGGAACAATCTTGTGTTTCATCAATATCTAGACCATTCCCATTACGTTGCTTATGTCCTTCAGTTGTGCTTTCCTGGTTTTCACCTGCAACAGCCCCAGCAGACCCACCTGCAACCCCAGCTGCTCCATTGCCACTACCACCTGCAACACACCTTTCACCATTAATATTTTCATCCATGCGTCACAGTCCAATCCTTTTCAGTTTTTTACAAATCAAAGACTCGGTATAAATTCTTTCGTTTATATGCTCAAAAAATTTCCGCGAAATATTTTAAAAAAACACAAACTAATCTTAAAATTCTGCAACACACAGCACTGACCTAAGTAACTCAAGCACTTTATAGCAAAAAATTATTAATTTTATAATAAGAAAATTTTTGCAATAGTTACTTTAATTTTCAATTTTTCTTAAAATATTTTATGGCAAAAATGATTGAGTAGTAAACCACACAATTACCCATTCACCAGCAAAACATTTTTTCATCAGCTGTCGGTATGCATTAGGGCTGCAAGCCCAAATTAAGCTCAAGTGAATTGAACAGTTCACTACTCTTGATAAGTGTTGGTGGAGTACACACAATAGTGTTGCAAAAGAATCAACCGATTTAAATATCTATTAAATCAAATAGTTTAAAATCAATTATATATGGATGAGAATACTTTTAAAAATTATTTATGATTAGAAAATAAATTTGATTTTCGTATATTGATATTGATCAGTCAATCAGCCATTGATATTTGGCGTCTTTAGTGCAAGAAATTGAAGTATTGGTTCATTTGTCATTCACTGCAAATTGTGTTGTTTCAATTCCATTTGTTCCGATTCCTTAAGTTTAGCAGATGTTGGTAAAAAACTTTTAGTGGGGAAATTTAGCTGTTTTTTTTTTTATTTATTTCTGTTGTGACTTCTTCGCAGTGAGTCAGTCAGTCAATCGTTCTCTTTGACGACAAATTACAATAGAATAGAGTATACATTAAATAAAATGTATAAAAATAATGTGTTACTTTTGTTGGCGGCTCTGCTTGCTTTTGCATATTTTCCGGCGGCCATAAAAAGCGAGGAAACAACCAAAACAACAGAGTCCAATGGCGGTGATGAAAAAGAATTTGCTATATCACTTGATGAAGATAGTTTTGATAAACTCATAAGTACAAAAAATGTTTTTGTTAAATTCTATGCACCATGGTAAGTTTATTTAAAGTAAACTAACTTTTATATAAAAATTTCATGCATTCTTTTTGTCTTTATCCATTTCTAATGAATTTATTTGAATTTTGTTTTTGCTTTTGCAAAATTATATACACAATAGATACATACATACGTATATACACACATGCATGCATGCATACATGTGTTGCCGGTGCTCATTGACCGCTTGTCTTTTGACGTCTTTTTGACGTTGGTCATGACAAAATTGATATTGTGACATTGTTAAGAAATGGACACGTATCATGATAAGAAATATAGTACTATTTTATCCAATGGCTTCAATGGCTTTGTGAGATTTCAAGACAACAACTTAATGCTCTTTATCTATTCACTTATTTCTGAATGACAATTTTAATTCAAGAATTCTTCGTATAATGTATGTATGTACTTGTTTTTCACATTATTTTAGTCTAGATTTGAATTTTTTGAAAATATTTCTGTGGTTGCTTGTTTGACTGAATCAGATATGTGGTCCACGTCGTCATAACAAATCAATATCAAATATATTGTCTACTTTGGCTCCTCCAGATGCCTTAGTGCTTTAATTCCATCTAGTTTTTAAATTGTTGCTATTGATGGCATTTTTAATTTTCTGGCACTGTCAGATTTGATCTGAAACACTTCAGAACTACGAAAATCGAGTTGACGAATTTGTTGAACATTTTTACATTTTTGCTTTATTCATTTGAATGCTATCTAAGTAATCAATGTTGATCTTCCAGACGTTCATCATACAAGTATCAAGAAAACTTTGCTGATTAGTGGCTAATAAAAGTGGCACTTGGATTGTATTCGTTTCATTATCGAAAAGATAAGTTTTCGTTTATTGGAGACTGTTTTCTGTTTTCCCATCAAAACTCAGGAAATAGTTTCTTTAAATTGAGTTATGTATATATGTCATATGTAAATGCTAACGAATCCTCTCATTTTAGTTTGTATTCAACCAACAACTGTATTCAATCAAAAAATAAAGATCTTTTATTCGTAGATTGTATTATATGCTTGGGTAATTTTTGAAATAAAACAATCACAAAAAAGATGCTACACAAAAAGATATTATCAAATAACAATGCCGAAAAATGAGTACCAAAGTGAATAGCGATTGTTTTGATAGATCATGCAACATATTTCTAAAATCCTTCTGGGAAACATTTATTATCATTCGATTTAGTTGAAAGTCTCCATATGAACAAAAATAAACAAGCCAAATTTACATATGTAATCTAAAGATCAAAGATTCGCCCGCGCACTTTAGTGGCAAAGGTTTGAGGTTAATTATGATTCTTTGGAAATTGGCAAAATTCATAGATACTTTGATTAACTGCATGATAATTTGAATCTTTATCTTTCATTTGATAAGTAATCTATCAAATAGTTGGATGTAATTACAATATACTATGTACATACATATGTGACATATGAATGACAAATATAACTTCAATAAAAATTCTTTGTACAAGTTAAGTTATGCGCAACACAATACTTTCCTTGTGGATTTGTTTCTTATCAGCTTTGTAAACTGGTATATCGTGTTTCCTACACATACAATAATGTATAAACCTAATGTAAACGTATGGGTTTAAGACACACAAAAGAAAAAGAGAAAGAAAGGGTAATGAAATGGTCTTGAGCTTATCAGTTTAATACATATATAATTTTATTCCACTAGAAATTGACATAAATCAATGGTGATGATGATGATGTTGGTTTGGTTTGTTGTGGTGTGGTTTGTCGACTGACCTAGGTTCCGGTTAAGATTGTTTTATTCAAATTTCCTCTTGAGTCTTCAACAATTCATTGAATTCATAATTTCTGTTATTACAATTACTTATTTTATTATTAGGTGCGGTCACTGCAAGCGTCTCCATCCACTATGGGAACAATTGGCTGAACTTATGAATGTCGCCGAAGATGCTAAGCTAAATATTGCTAAAGTCGATTGCACCCAACATCAGGCATTGTGTATCAAATATGATATCACTGGTTACCCGACACTGCGCCTATTTAAACTTGGCGAAACCAGTTCAATCAAATTCAAGGGAACACGTGATATGCCGTCAATGACCGAATTTATAAATCAAGAACTGAGCAGTCCCATTGACGAAGATACATCTGATAATACCATAGAATTTGTTGATGATTCCGCAGCAGGACAAGTTGTCAATCTCGATGAATCTTCGTTTGCTAAGCATGTTTCAAGTGGCAATCATTTTGTTAAATTCTATGCACCATGGTGTAGCCACTGTCAGGTGAGTGAAAGAGAGGCAAAACTGTGTTTCTATTTCATTTCACAATTGTCTTTCTTTGTCTTTTTGGTTTTGTAGCGACTAGCACCAACATGGGATACTTTGGCAAAGAAGGTACAAGACGGAAAGGCTTCCGTATCTAAAATCGACTGCACTCAGTATCGTTCGATTTGTCAGGATTTCGATGTAAAGGGTTATCCGACTTTACTCTGGATTGAGGATGGAAAGAAAATTGAAAAATATGCAGGTGGTCGGGATCTCGATAATTTGGAAACTTATGTTAAGAAAATGTTGGGTGCCAGTGCTGTGGGAAAAGATGGTACAGCTGATGAGGTAGTAAAACCAACTGCTGAAGAAGATACTAAAACAGATGAAGATTTACTGAAAGTTGTGCAAATCACTGGAGATAACTTTGCCAAGATTGTCGCCGATGGTGTTACTTTTGTTAAATTCTATGCCCCATGGTGTGGTCACTGCCAGAAACTCAGCCCCATATGGGATGATCTAGCAGAAAAATTGCATGGTGGTAATTCAGGCATAGTTGTTGCCAAAGTTGATTGCACTGAACCGGAAAACAAACAGATCTGTATTGAACAAGAAATTGAAGGCTATCCAACATTGTTTGCCTATAAAAATGGTGAACGCCAGAGTGAATATGATGGCACTCGCACTTTGGCTGAACTGCAGCATTATATAAATAAATTTGTTGGTCACGATGAACTATAAGTCAATATAAAAATCCAAACAAACAAGGAAAGCAGCCTGTCAGTTAGACTGGCTGCCAGTCAGATAGCCATGATTTAATAAGATTTTAATAAAACATAATGAAAAATGAAACGAAAAGTCCACCGTTTGTGCAAAAATCCAACAACCTCGAAATGTTCACAAAATAAAGTCAATGATGAAATTGAAGATGACACCAACAACCAGCAACCTCTATGAGGCTTTTAAACAGAGAAAAGTGCATAAACTTGGCAACGCATTTAACTTGCGATCAAATGAATATTTCTAGTGATCCTCTTCTTCTCCTCCTCATAATACAAAAATTTCTGGTAGTTTAATTTATAGCATTTTTTTTTTAAGTTTACCCTACATTGAATAATGAAATGGAAAAGCAACTTCATGTATAAGAATAACAAAGAAAAATATGAATGGAAAAATTACTTAAATAAAAAAACAACGAATGAAAGAAAAACAAACAACCAAAAACCTAAATGATGTTTTTATTACATATCTGTCTCATTTTAGCTCATCAATCATCATCTGTTATCTATAAATAATGGGAGTGTTTCATTTTAGCTTAATATTCTTTATTTTTCTACTCTTCACGCCGTGAATTAATTATAAGTTTCAAGTTTGTAACACACAGAAAGAGACATCGGAGACCCCATATACTTATGTTCTTGATCAGCTATGTGCCTCTGTGTGTATGCAAACTATTCTCTCAGTTTTTGAGCTAGTGAGCTGAAATTTTTAACAAAGTTTTCTTTTTACCATACGCTGCAGGAATTGTCGAAATTATGCGAATCGAACTCTAGGTGGGGTACCTTCCATACAAACCTTAATTCAAATTCATGTTGTTATTAGAAAAACTTTTTTTGTTTTTGTATTATCGACTCGAAATTTGGATGCTATAAGTATTTGATCCATATTCAAATTAATTTCAAGATCCTAGGATTACTGGATTGTATAGCTCACATACAAAAAACGTTTGCTAGAGGCTGCGTAAAGAGTATTACATCTTCGGCATAGTCGAAGATACTCTTCTTTATTGCTTTTTTTACACGTAATGGCACTTTCGGCGGACTTCTCGGGTATAATTTGTTCTTCAATATGTTTCAACCTACTGACTGCAGTTATGGAAGTGCTCAACTCTTTTTGGATTTCTTTTAGAGGACGCAAAAGGATTCTTATTGCTGCAGCGAACTATGGAACAATCATCCATTATCGTTGTTTCATATTACAACATCGGTTTTCAATGAGTTTTTCTTTTTTGAAATTAAGAGCATTAGCAACCAGAGCGTTTTGATCTTTTTATAAGTTTTGCTTTTTTTTCTTAAATTTTTATTTAGAAGAGTCACTATTCTTCGATGCAAAATATATTCGCAAGAATTAATGAATCTAAACTGTAATTAATATTCACAATTGCTTTACGTTATTTACTTGTTTATTTTTTTAATATTTTTTTTATGAAAATAACCTTGAATGTGTTGTCTTGACTTGCACTCCTGTTACTAATTATGAATAGCCCATTTTTGATTAAAATTCTATAATATAGATCATCAATTAAATAGAGAATAGACTTGTGCTTTGTGGTGAGAGTCTTTAAATACTTTAAATATCAAAAAGGCACACATTGCTGTTATGTATTTTAACTTTCAATACTTATATTTGCTCTAAGTTGGGATTCTTTTTTCAATTGGCAAATCTTACGAGTGCACGCATTACTTATTTGTTTAATAATGTCAATGCGAATTTTCACCAAGGATTGCTACTGAAATTTTAAATTGCTTTCTGAGCGCCTTTTTTGTACTAAATACGTGTGGTACTATCAAGAAATTCTAGTTGCAAATAGATTTAACAAACTACATGTTTGAATAGAATAGAAATATTATCTTCATGAAAATTTACTGTTGTATAGAGGAGACGTTTTATGTTACTGGGGGTTCAATTTCCTTGCTTGCTTGAGTTGAAGTTGTTTTAATAGACTCCTGCGTGTTGATCACTCTATTTTCCATTGATTCAACAATTTTTGGACCTTGTTCAAAGTTGTTTTAGCGAATGTTCATTTGATGCATTGATCGCGATATGCTACTTCCTCAACATTATAATCTACCGCCATATCAGCAGTAAATATATAGAATATGTAGGACGCTTTCTTGGAAAGATAGATGAGCGTTGAAAACAAGCCAGACTCTGTTTTTGTGGCTTGTCTTATTATCCTCCTTCTCATCTCACCAGTCTTTGACTAGGATTAAAGAATAAATAAATCAAATTTCCAAATAACTTAGCACAATTTTATTCTAAACTATTAATTTACAAGGACGATTAAAAAAAAAAGTTACTGATGCCACTTGCTTTCTTGTTTTTAAACCACCTTCACTTGACTGAGATCGCGTTTCTCGATCATACGCATTTGCTTCTTCTTCATGCGTTTCAGTTTTGCTGGATTCTTGATAACTTGGACAATTTCCGCACGTCTTTCATTGGCCAAACGACGCTCTGCATTCTCGACTCGGCGTTGATGATGCTGCACAGCGGCTTCCTTTCGCTGCTCTTTGATTTCCCTTGATTTTTCTTTAATGTAACGCATTTCATTGCGTAGGGCAACTTTCTTTTCAAACGATGCATGATTTATAGACTTTTTTATCGAACTGAATCTAGAAGCACATTATAGTTTAGATTATATTATATGATGATTTTCTCATTTAATAAATTTTACTTTTGTTTTGGTGTCTTCCATGGACGATTTGATTTTGGTTGTCCGCGTGGAATTGTTGATTCTGGTTTCTGTGCCTTTTTCTTCAATTTCTTTGGCACTGTGCTGCTTTGACTGGCATTATTTGATATATCTGCCGCTTGATCTGCCATTATTTTTAAATGTTTTATTAAAAATACTTCCTACTTCTTGAAAACAGCAAAACACAACAATAAACAATACACGTGTTGAGAGACTACACTTTTGTGTGAAAGAACTGAGAATAACTAGCAACAAAATGGCAATGATACATTTGCAATAGAATGGAACCAAAACACAGGGTTGCATTTCATTGCATAGCGCGCTCTTAATTTGAAAATATGTATGAAAAGAAAAGAATTTGTTTTTACCAAATTTGTTTATTAAATTTAATTTACAAAAAAAAAAAAAAACAATAAAAATTCTATATATATATATATACAAATCAAAAGGATAATAATCCTTTCATTTTAAATTAGTTAAAAAAAAAACAACATTTTGTAGTTATTATAAATGTAATAGCCTTTTTTTCCATAGAAATTTTTTTAATTTTGAATATTCTTTTGTACTTGATCGCGTTAATAGTTACATCATATTCAGTTACTATGTATGCAAATAAATAAAAGTAAGTTGCGCCAAATACTTTTCTTAATAAATATTTTTATGTACACAATTTATATTCCAATTAGTGCAGTTTATTGCTGCTGCTGCTGTTCTTTGGCTATTGGATTCAGTTTTTCTTCTATTCTTGGAGTTGATGCCATCTTTCATGAAAATATGAAAAAAATTTGAAGTTTAAAATTAGGATAAGGATGTGCCGCCCACCCGCTCACTCTCACTAGTCAGTAGTGATCATCATCACCATCATTATTTATCACTTTCGAAGCCCTTCACAAGATCTGCATTAGGATTATTCAATAACAAAGCCTGATTGTGTTGGTCTACATTGTAATGATAGAAAAATGATTTGCTATATTCAAATGTTGATATCATTATTGCACAAGCAGGTGCCACTTTAAAGAGTCGTGGACCTAAGCCAGCAAAGATGCCACGAAGCCCATTCAGACGATAAATTGTCATCAGGCGACTAAATGCCGATCGCGATGGTAAACTTTTTGTTGGGTTGTCTAAAAGAACTGTGATGGTTAGTTGTTTTCAATCATATTATTTTAAAGGTTGCTTTGTGACCAACCTGCAAATATAACTTTCTCACCAAATTCAATTTGATCATGGGTTTTTATCACATCAAAAGGGGTCGTAACCATTGCAGCTATCTGTAGGATGGAGGATTTGTTTCCATTTCCATGAAAGGCAATCAAAATTATTTAATTAATATATATAATACATATTTCTATGATTATTTGATGTACTAATGCACTTACCGTACCGGAAACAGCACCCGCTAAAAAGCTAAAACCAAATGATGGCTCAGTGACATTAAAACGACTCTTCAGGTACTCGTAGCATGTCCAGTAAATGCCCGAAAAAGGCACATCACGTAATATGGTTGGTGGTAAACCGCGCCACAGACCCTTTATGCCATGCATGGCAATAACATTATGCACCGATGATGATATTTGTGCATATGTCATTTTCTGCGATTGCATTTTTGTGCGTATTAATTCGATGGGACTGACAAAGGTTACAGCACAAATGCGTGCCGTAACCCCCGCCAATAGAGGCACTAAACATGGAATATCACGTCCGATCGGTGAACCCCCCTTTACATTAGCAAAATAATGATAATGAAAGTTAAGAAAGCGTGCCTTAAATTGTTCATAGGCAACAAAGTAGATTATTGTAGAGGGCAGTGCAGATATTAGTGTTGGACCAAGACCAGACCAAAGTGAGCTAATACCTTCATTGCGGCTTATTTTCAAGAAAGCATCCTGAAATCAAAATAAACAACATTATATAATTTTATATACATTCATTGGATTGCTTAAGATTGGATTGGATTGGGTTTGATTTGAATGGAATGAAATGTATGGGTGTTTGATCAGATTGGACGGGATTGGCTTAAATGGAATTAGATTCAATTGGGTTGAATTGAATCGAATTACATTGGATTTTGGATGGAATGAGTTTAGATTGAATTGGATTAGATTGATAACTTACGATTGTTCCATTGAAATGTGGCGTTGGTTTACTGTATGTTGTCTGAGTTGTTGCAGTTGGCCCGCAGGGACAAAGATGATCCATGAGCCCGTTGCAATAGAGAAAGCATTTGTTTGATATAAATGTTGATTGTTGAGCCTGTATTCGTGTTTTGATGACATCCAAGGGGGTCACTGCAATATTATATATTATTGTGAAATTAAGCAAAACATGGGCAGACAAACAAACAACCAATTAAATAATTTCATCAGTTGTTTGTATGTTTTGACGCCTAAAACTATCAATGAAATAATGCTATTGTGTTTGGTTACTTACTAAAACAGGCTGTGATCATGGCACCAGTGCATGCAGATGCCACTTGCTGTGATGGTCTTATTGAAAATCGTGGATCTGTCATTACTGGTAGTGTTTTTTTCCGGTCTTCAACTACAACGGGCTCCGGCATATTTCTGCGCACGTTTAATCTAGCTTTGACTTGGCTACAAAGTGGATGTAATAAGTAGTAGTATATTATGTTGTCTCCTTATAAATGACTTTTGTTCTTGTCATCTATCAGTCAATTTTAAATTATAATTAGAATAGGAGCAATGCATAATCATCAATTAATCCGATATTCATAATACAAATACAGCAAAACAATACAATAAAACACGCACTATCATTATTCCATTCTCTATTATCTCTTTCGTATTTTACACTACAAACCGCATGTGCATAAAAGCAAAACAACAAAACTGAAACTGAAATGCCGAAATGACTGAGTAGAATAGATATAAAAAAAACTAACAAGTACTTTTTCTTCTATCACTACCCGATTTATCATTTTAGTACAATCTCTTTGTTTCAACTTCCATGCATTCCTATGAAAACATATGGGCGAGCACATCAGGACAGTGCTGCCAGTCCGCGCACATGACAGTGCTGCCGATGCTCATGAATTTAAATGAAAGAAAAAGGTAGTAGAAATTTTACTCAGTTGGGAAATACATACATATATGATTTTGTTTTTGTTTCGAATTGTTGTTAATTATTTGCAGCTTAATGTTGTTGCTTTTGTTTTTTCATTGTTTTTTCAAGTTTCTTTGTTTTAGCAATTCATTGCAAAAATATTAAAAGTAATTGATGTTAATTCATTGTAATCGGTGAATGGCAGTTATAATTTAAAAATATAAAAATTAAATTGCTTTTATATTTACACTAAAAATAAAAAAAAACCAACGGACTTCAAATTTACCTTTTAGACTTATAACAATTTTGGCGCCGCCCTTTGGAGGCAAACGCTATGACAGTACCAAAATTGTAATTTTTATTATGGATTTTATTTTGCAATCCAAAATTCGAAAACGTTGTAATAATAATTTATATTGTTGTATTGTATAAATGTCACATTAAGTGGCATCCATCGAAATTAAATGAAATTTTCAATTCATATTTAAATAATCACTCAAAAATCAAGGCACACTTAGTAAGCATATTTATTCTGAGCTGATCTGATCTGATCTGATCTGATCTAATAGAGATAGAGATGTATGTAAACTAAAGTAAACTACTTGCCTCCTGCTATATCTTGAGTTTCCAGACTGGCATTGTAACGGGAAAAAAATGATTTGCTGTATTCAAAAGTTGATATCATAATGGCGCAGGCAGGCATAACACGCAGCATACGTGGTATGATTCCAACAAAGAGACCATTGAACCCACTCTTGCGATAGATCATTGACAGACGTCGAGCTAAAGAGGATTTATTAACTGGAAAACATTTATTGATATAAATTTTGTGAAATGTTTGATTCTAGGACTAACTTGTATTATCTGAATGAATTTCATTTTGACCTAACTCAATTTGTGTATGTGTTGTTATCAAATCAAAGGGCATCGTTGCTGCTGTGGCCACCTGAAATAGATATAATTAAGATATATTAACATAATAGTTTGCTATAGTTTTAATAGATAATATATGTTGCATTGGTTACCGCTCCTGCTGCTGCGCCAGCTACAAAACTAAAGAAAAATGATGGTTCCTCGACTCCATAAGCTCGTTTCAACATTTCATATGAAGCCCAATAGACACCTGAGAATGGTGCATCGCGCATTAGAGTGGGTGGTAATCCACGCCACAATACACGCACGCCTTGTTTTTCAACCAATTTACTTAAAACATTTTTCATTTCCCTGTAGGTTGTTCTCTGCGATTGCATCTTGATGCGGACCATTTCAATAGGTGTCACGATAGTAACCACAAAAGATCGAGCCAATACACCCGCCAACAATGGTATAATGAATGGCAAACGTTCTTGATTGACTGCCGGCAATATGGGTGCTTCTTCATGTCTAAATGGAACATTACCTTCGAAAATGTTAGGTTGTGCCTTGTACCAAAAATATGCGTCTGCTAAAAATTGCTTCACATAATCATACGAAACAAAATATAACATGGTTGAGGGCAAAGCTGATGCAAGAGTTGGCCCCAAACCAGACCAAAGCGTGAAGACTCCATCGTTGCAAATGATTTTCAAGAAAACATCCTAATCATAATTGAAAGGAAGAAGAACAGAACATAAGAACTCATTTGAAGGGAAGCGACAAAAACTAACGAATGATCCTCGTGGTGGCTTCATCTTAATGTCGTCAAGAACTTGCCTGGTGCAATTTTTGGAATCTGGTTTGCATACACGAGGCAAGAGGACGTTAGGGAAGACATACCAACATTTACGTATGGCTGAATTGTTAGATACGTTCAGGGATTGCGCCGTCTGAACACGAGTCTTAATAACATCCAACGGTGTAACTAATAAATATAGATGGTTATGGACTAAATAATGGTACTTACGTATATGCAATATTAGGAAAGTGACGATTACTTACCCACAATCGTGGTTAACAGGCCACCAAAACATGCTGATATCATTTGCTGCATGGGCCTTATTCGATGTTGTGGATCATCTAAAAGAATTATAGGCGGACGCAATGTTGCATGAAGGGCTCCCGCTAACTGGCTCATAAAATGTGAGGAGGCAACATGTCCGGAATTTTCATTATCGCTCATTTTCACTTGTTTTATTCTCTTTTGTATTTTTGGCACAAGATATAAAAATTTGAAATAGTTACTCCAATCTTACATAATAGCAACTGATTGTACTACTTCCATTAATCAATTTTAAAAAAAATAATAAAAAAAAAATTGTTTTTTTTTTTTTTTTTTTTTTATCGAAAAGGTCGTTTTTGTTTACATCTTGTGTGCCAATTGAAAAGGTCTAATATTCTAAAATGTATTTCTGAGCATACTTAGATTCCTTTCCAATCAATATAATTTCTTAAACTTACTTTTAAATTGTTAAATATTGTCGCAAAAAATGACATAATGACATATTTATAACATTGTATTAAATAGTGACATGGGGGCGATTATATCGCAAGGAACAGTTATCTATTTGATCATCTTCTGCGATGAGTTTACAGCCTCTTTTGGTGACAGTTGCAGTACAGTGGGCATTCTCGTGGTCCTGACATTCTCGTGGTCCTGAGAACGATAGCGTTGCGTACAAGCCAGGGAGCCCCAGCTATGCGGCGTAGATCCTTGCTTTTTTAGGTGTTTCAACCCTCTCTATGTTGCTGGCTGTAACGGGCACCCAGATTTGCAACGCATATAGGCAGACGGGGGCCAATACTTGTCTGTAGATTGTCCTCATGTTATTGAGTGATAATTTATTGGATGCCCAAAGCAAGCAGTCAAGCCTACCCAGCTTATTATAGCAGTTTGTAGTGGTGTTTTTGATGTGGACTCGCGATATGTTGCCATTGTCCAAGATCAGTCCGAGCTAACGGAGTTGATCCAAACAATTCGACACTAGCAACGCAAAAAGTGAACACATTAGCTCTGTTATCAACAGATGGGATATAAAAGTCCAATATAGCATTGCTGTGATGATTGTAAGTCGCTTGTTCAATCTCCAATCCCTCCAATGCTTTGCACAGACCCGACCTGGGAAGACGGACGTTCAGAGGACTGACTTATAAATTGATTGGGATATTCCAGCAGAAATTGGTTAGAAACCAGCTCATAACGCATAAAGTTTTTCCCAATGAGACATTGAAAAGCAACCATTAGCTAAGAATATTATATTTAGACGGGTCCTCCGGGGACTTGAGCCAATTTGCAACGAAAAGATCAATTACTCATAATGTATGATTATTGGGTATAATAACTTTCTGTACGAGGTATTGAAGGCGGGCCTCCTATGTGTGGGCCGCATATCTTAACCATTGGACAGTAACGCCTCTCGTCAATTTAAATTCCAAATAATCTGAAACTTGGCTTTCACATTTATTGTTACATTTTCTTTAAAAAATTACTCTTTAATACTTTTGCATTTTCTTTTTATTTGCAAATTATTTGTATTATGTAATTATACAAAATACATTTTTATTTATATATATTATTCGAATATTTGTACGAGTATATATTGTGTACCATATGTAAATAAGAGTTCCACTAAGTTCTTATATTTTGAAAAGGCTTTTATCCATGAGTATTTCTTTCTAGTTATTTGTTATACCTTTCTTACAAAGTCGTATGAATATCATTTTACCACTTCGTTGTGATATTTAGATCCCATAAAGCTATACCTTTATATATATGGTATATTCTGGTGATCGCATGTATATGTATATAGTAAGGAACAATTTGTAAGGAGAATCGAACTTTGAATTCATTAGTTTCTATGTAAAAAAGTGTTTTAGTTTAAAAGAAAACGAGATGTAATTTTAATACTAAGAAACTCATTAACAATTGCAAAAAGTCGATAGGTAAATATGTACTTATAATCACTTATTATAGGGCTATGGATCAGAGAGCCCATAAAGGATATAAATTGTATATGTGAAGAATCGAACTATAAATCCATGTGAATAATAGAACTATAAATCCATCAGTGTCTAAATTAGTCCTTTAAGATAACGAAATTAAATTTTGGTATAGAGGAACTCCACAATTATTTCAACATGTAGTTCTTATATGCAAATCAAAGTATCTTTGATATGGAACATTTTTATTTGTTTTCGTTCTATAATGTCTAAATTTCTTATGCACCAATAACGGCTTCATGATAGAAAAATGAATGATGTGTATGCGAAAGCAACGAACAAAATTTTATAGAACAATCTAGTATCTAATGTTATGACATTAAAGAATATATTTAAATAACATTGGACTATTCTGATCAATTTATGCATCATAATGTTGCCATATAAGCTTTTAGTAGAGTAATGAGTCTTTGTACGTACATATATGAAACTTTTGTAATCTTTAAGTTATACGAACAAAAGTTTTCAGAAAGATTTACCATTATTTCTCACATAATATTGTATTTTTTTTAATAAAATCCTGTCATGTCGTTGTACTAAATATTATTACTTATTCTTTGGAGAAACCACACATTCTCTAGGCTAATGTTGCCAAAACTTTATAGAATCACCATTACCCTCTTGTAATGTACAATCTATGTTTGCTCAAAATCGAGAGATTCACTGTGATGAACTTGTGAAAAAGGTATATAAACATCGGGATGAAACCGAAGGTTCTTATTAATTCTGACTATTTGTTACTATTATCATTGGGAGTACAAATAAATTTCCGACGTTTTATTTTTATTCCAAAATCGACCATTTATTTTGAAAGAATGGTACCTAACTATTTTATTGAAAGTGCTATTGGCCATTGCTAGCCACAACTTATTCCCATCTTTCTGGCAGCATACGGATAGAATCCATCGGATACCCCAGCGGAAGAACTTTTTATCTGTTAAGATTATCCACGAATCGTTTCAAATTTTGGGGTCTTTATATGATGTGAAGTACTACTTAGACAGGCCTGTCTGTGACATTGACCGGAACAAGTGACAATCGGATGAGGCAATGTCTGGATAAAAGGGCGGCTGCGTTACGATTTTCACAATTGAGTGTTTTCAAGTAGGTTTTGACAGGCGCCTCAACATGTGGACGACTATTATCATGTTCGGTGTAATCTCTTCAATTGTGAACAACTCCAGTGAGTAACTTATAATATGCGACATCCAGCTGATCCCACCAAATACACAACATGATGTTCTTTCCATGAATATACTGGCTTGACTGTCGATGTTGAAGCATGGTCTCATGATCTAAACGATTTCCCATTTTTCAGGTTATACTAGTGGATCCATTTAGATTCATACCCGGCAACCAGCATTTTACACGGCCATATGCTTCTTCAAGCCTTCGATGCGAATCAGCTGCAGATCAAAAGTTGTTCCTTATTCGGATCAAAATTCGACTATATTGCATTATAAAAATTATGTGATGCTATTATAAAATCTAGGTTATGGTTTTGTCAGATGTTCAGTTTCGACGTTTATCAAATGAAATTTAACATCTGACAATATCAATCGTGGTGGGGCCTTCTTTTGTTAAACGACGGAAACTTATTTGCACTCCCCATAATATTATTTTTAGTTAACTCGGCATTTATTGCGTTAATAAAAATGAAGTATTGAACTTATATCTTAAATATCTATGGTAAATATACGTAATATAAATGAATGAATATGTTGATTTCTAGTTACATAAAGTGAATAGTATTAAAAAAAATAATTGAAGAAAATCGTTGGGAATTTCGATTCTTTAAAAAAAAAATCAAAAAAAATAAAAATCAAAGGAGAAATTAATAAAACAAAAAAAAAGAAAATAAACAAAAAAAATATAAAAATTAAACTGTAAATAAAAATGAAATAAAAACACAAAATTTCAATTTTAAGTTTAAGTTAATTTAGAGTATTTTTATTAAAAAAAAAAAAGAATTTAGACATAAAATAAACATTTAATTTTAATTAAAAATTGCGCAGCATAAATTTATTGTTTTCTTAAATAATTAATTTTTTTCTTCTTCATATTTTTGTTAGTTACAAATTTTTGTATTTATTTTGTTGTGTAAAAAAACGAAATTTCTTTTTTAATTTTTAGTGCTACAAAATTTGTTTCTGTTTTCGTTGTTGTTGTTGTGGCTATTGTTGTTCGTTATTATTATTATTATTTATTGTTTTTTGAATAAATCTTTTAATTAAGAAATTATTATTGCTGTTGTTATTATTGTTGTTGTTGCTGTTGTCGCTGCTGCTGCTGCTGCTGGTACAAACACTTATTTGAAGGTTGTTCATTTGTGTGTAATAGGAATCATTGTTTCACCAGCTGTCAATGCTGGCAATGGTGCATCAACAGTCAAGACACCATCCTTGCTGAGCGATGAGCGAATGGATTCGGGATTCACACCCTTGGGCAGCAGGAACTCACGATTGTATTCGCGATAGACGCTCTTTGTATCAGATTTCTCTTCATGTTTGGCATGCACCTAAAACAAAAAATAATTGAAAAAAAAATTTAAAAGAAAACATCAAAATATTTGTCTAAATGTTTATATCTAAGTATAAATGAAATATGTTTATATTACGAGTCACTATATTCATTTGGATACATAGATATGTAGACATACTACATAGTATATTAACGATATGTATGTACATAGATACATTAAATGGATCTTCTTCTAATGATTGCCAAACAAAAATAGAATAATTTTTACTCATGTTTGTGGGGTTTGTGCAATTTTAAATATATTTTACTTGTTTCTTGTTTTTTTTTTTTTTTGCTTTTTGGCAAATATACAAAAATTATTTATTAATATAAACAAAAAAAAAATAAAAAAAAATTCCATTTTTTGTGTGTGTTTCTGCAATCAATTGCATAAACAAAAGCCATTTTTATTTTATGATTCTTATTTTCAATAGAAACAAAACAGATACAGTCGAATTCCTTTATAAAGAAGGCATTGGGATCAGCAAATCACTCTTGGCAAAAAAAGAGAAGTCTTTACTAAAGGGGAGTTTGGACTCATCTATAATGAAATCATTGGGACCAGAGTGCATACATACAATTTCTTGATTCCAATAACATTTTGCGATAGTTGTCCAGTCTATTCATTTTCATAGTCTTTGGAATGAAAAAACACTAGTACTCTTATGTATTAAGTATTAAGAATTCCTTCATCTGTTAATAAACCTAATCTTGTGAAAAGAAATGGAAATTTCTCGAATTTTTATTTACATAAATTAAAATACATTATGTATATTCCCCTGGACTTTATTGGATGTTTATTTTATAAAGAAACACATTAATCTTGTGATAGATCTGCGTACCATAATACATTGCATATACTATTCTGTATGTTAGAAATGATTCAAGAAATAATAAACAAATCCACTGATAGATTTTTAGTGTTTGAATTTTAGATATTTTCCATAAGCAAATGATTAAAATGTTTAGAATCGTTTTATATTGCTGAAGACTTCATTCTAATGACAATTGAAAGATCTATATATTATTTGTATAGTAATTTTCATAAATTATACCTTTTCTTGGCACTAGTACTACACATCGATATTAGAGAGAATCCTATAGGCAATTCAATATAATCGCTTAATTTTTTAAGTAGGAACATAATGTTATTCATACTACTACTAGAACAGGGATCATGAATTAATTTACTTGCTATTTGCACAATGAAATTTTTTAGGCTGCGGAATTCTAAATGACAGAAAAAGTTCACTCCTATTAGATTTCTGTTCTTCAATTGATTGATATGTATATATGGTAATTGACAAAGAGATTTGACAGAAAAGTGATTTTTAATATGACAAACTTCTATATCATACTTCTGCAGACTAAATACATATAACAAAGAGAGTGACTAGATCTAGAATATTTTATTATTATTATATGCTTTGCAGGTGATCTCTATTTCGGAGAAAAATATTTTTTACAAGACAAATTTCTATACATTTCATGTCGTTGAACTCAAACCTTGATCACTTGATCTAAAATATTATTGTATTTATTAACCAATTTCTAAGGAAGAAAAAATTCTTTCTATGACACAAACTTCCACATTTTTCAAATTAGTTGACTGAATCTTCTTAAAAAAGAGCGGACAAACAAATCTGATAGATATCTAATATATTATTGTATTATATAGCTGATCTTGGTATATACATGGTACATTATCATATAATATTACAATAATCTTTAATAGAAGTTTTTGAGTACATTTTTTCTCTACTTACCAATAATTTTTGATCAACAGTTTTGACAACAATTTCCTCTGGGGCATATTGACTGACATCGAAACGCAATTTCAGTACTTTGTTGTCACCTTCATTTTGGATCAATGGTGAGCTAATATCGGAAACATAATTGTCCTTTGGTCGTGATGGTAGCGCAGAATTTGTTGTTGAGCTGTTTTATTGATAAAGGAAAAAGGAAACGAAATTTTTTATTAAAAAAAAAAACTTAAATAAAATTTAAATAATATAAACAAATAAATATTAACCATATATTTATATGTGATATGTTATAATATTATTCTTGGATTAGATTGGTGACTTTAAGTGTGTGTTAAATTTTGGTTTTAATTAATTAAACGAAAAACTTTGTTTGCCTTTTTGTTGTTTGGGTTTGAGTGCGATAAGTTCGTGTAAAGGAATGCATTTCTTTAGTTTAGATTAAAATTATTAGGATATATTACGCGTGCGTATTAATAAAAGAAGTTGGGAGTACTATTGTAAATAGTTCCTAACTCAAATGAGTTCAATTTGTGACTGTGCGATCTGCGCAGAAGTAAACTACTCTATATTTTCTACATATGTGCAATACATTTGTTCATATAAATTTATTTATAGATCTATTCTATTGAACAGAAAACTATCTTCATCATCCCCAAAACGAACCCAAATATAATAAATGTTTTTCAATATTTCATTACATAAACTCCAATCCACCATGGATGTAAATTTCAAGTTCATTTCCGTTATGGGTTCCCATGGTAAATTTAATCCAAAAACAAATGCCGCCCAGTCCTCAGTAACATGAAAATAATGATTCAAAACAACAGCTGCATTATCGTTGTTGTTCTTGGTGATGGTTGTAATGGTGAGGATGATGATATGTTATTATACCCTACACACTGTAGTGAATAGTTATTATCACCTTGTTGTGTTCTTTGTAACACATGGAACAAGAGGTGCCATTCAAATAGGATCGTCAAAACAGAATAATTGAAATCATATTAGCAGATTAACAATAATATGTGATGCTGAGTTTCTTCATTACTGAATTATTTCAATTCGAAAACTTGAACCGATGGAATCAATGAATATGGTATAGTATGTATACTCTAGCTGTACTCGTATGTATGGAAAACTTTTGATATAAAAGCATACAAAAATTTAAAAATTGAATTGATTTTGAGAATTAAAAATTATTCTATAATTCCAGTATGTGCAGTCCCTGTTGTCTAGTTTCTTAGTTAATGAATGTGTGAAAGGTATTTCAAATTCAGTAGAACCGAACGAACAAACGATCGAGCGAGCGAGCCTCTTTTGTAATTACTCGTAGTAGTATTTTAGTACATCTCATGATCCATTGACAGCTGTTGTCATAATGCACAGGATGTTATCATTTAAAGTGAATTTATTTTTAGATTCTGAAAATCTTCCTTCTTACGCTTTATTCTCTTCTCTCCTACTTTCTATATTGTTCTTTAAAATTTCAAGTGCCAAAAAAAAAATAAAGAAAATTTATTCTCATTTTATATACAAAACACAATATAGAGAAAAATGTTCTGGAATTATACACAATACAATACATATTTCAATTTATTTTAAATTTTTGTTCATTTAAAAACGAAAATTACAAAACCTTGAATAAATTTTGTATAAACAACAATTTTTATTGCAAATTGCAAATTAAAAAAGAAATGAAATACAAAAATGTTATAGAGAAAAATCTGAACAAGAAAATAACAATAATAGACACAAATTTCAGCTTTAATGAGGATTTCTTAGGTTCCACCAAAAGATAAAAAAAACTATTAATTGAATTCAATATTCCTAAATAATCTTTAAATATTAATAATACTTACTTTCAAAGAAGAACTTGATTAATATTCAAACACTTTCAAACACTTTCCAATACCAAATCACAAAACAAAATTTCAGATTTATACCTCAAAAACTTCCGCTCCGGGATACAATGCCTAATACTACTCTTACGCCTCAAAATAAACATTAAGTTCAAGGGTATTACTCTTCAGCAGCAACTGAGAAAGAATAAACGGCTGGGTATACAGATGGCAAATTATTGCGTTAAGCCCTTCAGAAGGCCACTAGAGTATTATATCATGAAAAGTTGTACTAGATCAAAAAATACCTGATCGTTATATTCGAAATAGAATAAGAAAAAAAGAGAAGAACTAAAAAACTAAGGGAATTCTTTCTTTATAAGCACCCGCAACAGATATAGATCAAATACGAGTGGATTGTGTGGATGTAGTTACCGGAGCTCTTCCTGTTAAAACAATACCTCCATAAATAATGCTCCCACAGAGTACATTTAGGTAACTAAAACTAAAAGAAGGACAAACATGAACATGTCTCGAACAAAAAGATCTCCATCTCAATTGTTCAAAGTCGTAAGACTCTCTTTTCTTTTAACCAAGGGACAAGAATTGTGATCCACTTAATATGCCATTAATTATTGCATGAGTGATGTGTATAAAATTTACAATAATTTTATCATAAATTAACAACAAAATTCATATAATTATTTGTGTTAAATGATATAAAAATGTCTGCACTTGTTTTAAATATTTAGGCCAGAATCTTTCTTGGATGGGATGGTACCAATCTGATTCTTCTCTTTATCGCGTTTTTCATTTTGTTCATTTCAAAAATAAATGAAAATCTAAAATATCTAATTGCTCATCGCATAAAATACTAAATATTTCATCGTCATGAAAAAAAAAATGAAGATTTTAATTGAAAAACAGAAAAGAGGAAAAATGTTAAAAAAGAAACCAAAATATAAGTAAATTATTTCAATATGATACTCGTATGACCCAAATTACAAAAGTGAAAAATCAAAAAGAAAATATATATGTATATATATACAATAAATACAAAGTTATGACAACAGAATAGAATCAAAAATGTTTGGTATTATTGTTCGGATTAGCAAAAATTCAACGATATATAGTAGGATTATTCGTGCCTAAGACTACAATATATTATAGATTTCGATTTCGTTCTAATGTTAATGGATATTTGTTACATTATTGTAATCAATCAGTGTATGGAAAAGATTCATTGATCCGACTGACTGGTTCCACAGTTTAAATTATCAAACTGCAATCAGCCATAGAAATTAACTTTCTAATATATTTTTCAGTTAGAAGACCCTAGATTTTTTTGCTACGTACATAAACGTCTGCTGAAGGAATATGTTTTGAACTTTAACTTTGATATTTTCTTTAAATTCAATCCAAAAATTTCTAAAAAAAAATGGTAACATAATTGAATTTTTGTAAGACAATATAAAATTTTTTGACATACTAATCTTAAGTTATAATACAATTGATTTTTTTTTCTGAAATTTGTAACAAAACTTCGAATATTGAATGATTGATGGGATAGTTTCGAAATTAAAAAATTCACCTTCAGTAAAACAATGACTGTTCTGCACTTCTTGGTAGACGAAACTGTTTTCTCGGATGAATGGGGGAGTTTGGCATAAGTGGGTTTTAGAGGCTGAAGAAGATCACTGAGACACACTAGGAATATCCTACCATTTGATTACTATTATATTCAAAGTTGCCATGCTGCTAAAATCAGGCATTACAATGGGCCATAAGGCTTCTCTGGGTGAACTCGCCAATGACTTGTATAACCTAACATACAACAATGGTAACTCAAAAACCAATGCTCGGATTACCATGAAACATGGATTCATGTAGCTTAAAGTTTGGTACTTCCTACCATCAACTACATATTTATATTTCAGTCTAGGACTTATAATAATAAAAATAATTATGTCTTGAATATACTTAATAATAATTCCAAGTTCTTCAATTAGTAGATATGCTACGACTGAAATGTGTATCTAAAGTATTTAAAATTTTGATTTATTTAGTATTATTATTTGTGTTTAGTTTCTATGTGTAAATAGTATCTAAAGTGTTGATATGTTATTAAATATTTATTTAGTATTATTATTTGTGTTTTGCTTTTGATATGTTTTAGTCACAAAGTGCACAAGTTTTCTTTATAGATACACTTTATATACCTGGTTGTTGTTGTAGTTTTTTTAGTAGAGCTTTTTTTATTTTATTTTTATTTTTTTATTTTTTTGTATTAGAAAGCAGCATGTAAAAAAAGTAGAATAGGAAAAAGAAGAAAGAAAAGAGAGAAATATATATATATATATATGTATATATAAATTAGTTTTAATATTATACTTATTAAATAAACAACAATCTATTTAATATGCTTATAGATTAAATAAAATAGACTCAAATACTCTTACAGACACTCACAGGCACACATACATTACCAATGGAATTTCATAAAGTTTCAGATACTTTGATATATAGAACAGCTGTGTTATTGAACCTAGCAGTAAGTTATAAAAAAAATAAACCGGTTCTGTTCTTCTAAGCACATATGTATGTATATATTGTATTGTAATAACAAAGTAATATGTAGGTATACCTAAACTTATCAAGAAGTTCCTTCTGCTCCATTGTACAAATAAGAACTCGGAATGCGATAAGACACATACGTATGTATGTATGAAAGTATGTATCTATAAGATAAATATGGTTGTTATTGTTATTGTTCTTTATTCAATCATAAAACCAATGAATTAAGACCAATGAACTGTAAATCAAATCAAAGAGAATTTTCTTTATCTTTGGAAAAGGTATCTATCACGAGAAAGAAAAGAAAGCACTTTTTGTTTTTAATGAATTTTGTATTTTTCATTATAAATTTCCATTTTTCAATACATAAAAATCAACCCACGTATGCTCTCATTTACAACAGTATAGCATACAGTTGACGTTTATCATTGAAAGTGTCAAAGACAAAAAGATATGTCGGTGATTGTGATGATGGTGGAGGTGCATACATATGTATGTACTTGTTCATAAATATGTGGGATGTACGAGTACATACAATTTGTAGTTGAAGTGATGAGATGACGCCCACAAGCAACAAATACAAACATATAACATATAACTTAATATACTATGGGTATGAATGACTGAGTATTCATACTACCTACTCATAATATTACGAGTATATGTATATTGTATTGTATTTATTCATTTTTTAGTACATGTCAAACATTACTTTCGAATTCGAGACATCATAAGATTAAATGAGATTAACAAAAATAATTTTATAGCTTTTATAAAATCATTGAATAATAATATTCAGTTTAACCAAATATTTGTAGTCCTTCATATTTAAATTTACCCCATGATCTATGTGCATTTTAACATTGATGTTCTATGATGCTATTACAGTAATGGATTGCACTGGGTTTCCACAATGCAACTAAATTGCAAGGAAATGAAAAGAGATGATGTATCTCCCATATCAATCAATATAAAACAAAACTTTCTAAGGAAGGACTATGAAAACGAATTGAAGTGAAGAGATTTCTTATATCCTCTAATCAATTATACCTATAAATTCCTGATCTTAGACATTTTAAGATGGCCATGGCCATACTTTCAAGCCATCATTGGATTTCGTTTATCTCTTAACAATATTTTGTACATATATTGTAATATTCCTGATCAAGATAGACAAGAGACAAAAGAGAATTGAGCTGAGGAGTCGCCTTTAATATTAGTTTGTATGTCATTAAAAAATTTCATTCCAAGCAGTGTCTACGTGAACTAACAGGGCCTGGCTCTTGAGAGGCGTCCCACCCAACAACCTCGCATCAAAATCAAAAGGAAGCAATGGTATTTGCAGTTTCTAAGAATGAGTTGTCTTGACTCCTCAGTTTGAAATTAAAGCGGAAACTACGTCACAAGCAGTTACTGTATAAGGCCATATTGCAGCCGGTATAGACCTACGTTATACAGGATTGGGGATCTACTTCCAACTCAAATCTAGAGATTAATTAATTAATTGGCAGGCTCAGCAACAGACACATCACGGTTGGAAAGACAATTAGCAATCAACCTGCTGGACAACAGCAAACACAAGCGTCGCCTGAAAAGGCATCTTCACCTGGATCTACCGTTCCAAATCCTGGACGAGCGTTCCAACTACAATATAAATTATATGATGTTTCATTTAAATTCACTTACTGTTGTCATTGATTGATAGATGCAAATAAAGAAGGATATTAAATGTTTAAAAAAAACATGTTTTGAACAATAGAAACATAAAATTTTCTTTTCTTTAAAGAATATTTCTATTTAGTTATATTTAAAATCTTCATACAATATATGTATGTATAGAGTCTACAGCATTATGCATTTTAGTCGTGAAAGGGTTTCAACAATCTGGTGAAACTGATTCTATTACAAGCTTAATGGAAAAGTTAACTGTTCATAGACCGTTAGAAAGCATATTTATAATTTATAAAAAATATTAGACGACTTTCTCTCTTTCTTTGGCTTCATGCTCCTCTATCGATGATGATCATGATCATAATCATAATCATAATCATAATCATAATCATAATTGTGAACGGCATTGCGATGTGCTGCGCTCTGTTTTCCATGCCAAAATGTCTAACAAATGAAATTCATTTATAAATTTTATTGTTGTTGCTTTTCCTTTTACCATTTTCAAAGTTATTTGTCATTCATCAATATCTTTCCTCCTCAATTCACTTCACCCAAACTGATCTAACCGGCACCAACACAAATGTATTCATTTCTTTTGGTTATAATAATTTAATTTTTTACAATTTTTCTTTTCAACCATGATGATTTATGGGTTTTAACTCTCACTCACCCTCTGACTCTCTTTAATCAACTTTCTCAGCTCAGTTCAGTTCATTTCATTTCACCCACTTTAAACGACCAGACCAACCGACATCCAATTACTCTCCCACACACCACACACACACATGTTGTTTGTTCACTGAGAAATCTTGACTCACACACTCAGCCACTCACTCGCTCACTCACAAATTAAATTTCTCTCTTCTTTTTTTTTTTGAGCACTCGCCACGCTCATCTACTTATCATCGTCGCTCACACACTCATTTATTTAGACAAGAGTGTCCAAATCGTTTTGTCTACCTTCTTCTGCGCAAGCAGCGATGATGTCATGCATTATTTTTATAGGAAGAAAAGAAACAAAGCAAAGCGAAACGCAACAACAACAAAAGTTTTTATAGTAAGAAAGCACAAACAAATCAGCAGCGCCAACAGCTCCACACAAATTAAAGTGGACTCGCGATAAAGTGAACACTTTCATATTTTTACCAAAATTGAAATGAGATTTGATATTTCGAATCGAAACAAAATTCATAAGTATTCAAGAAGAAAGAAATATGCTTCAGGCAGTTGAATCGTACTCATGTTCATCTCTGCTATTATAACTGATCATTGAAATAATGCATTCCATATATATGTACTGCAAATGTATATCGAACCAGAAAGAAGGCAAAGATGTAATGCTCTTCACTCAACCCCTAGAAAAGGTTTTTTGTATGGGAACTATACGATCCAGTTATCCTATGATCTTGCAGTTTACACGTTTCATGGATGTGGAATGGAAATCTGTCCAAATTTCAAGATGATAGCATAAAAAACAAAGTTTTTCTAATAAGATCATGAATTTGAGTAGAATGTTTGTATAACAGGTACCCCCTAAGTGGTCAGATGTCTCCTTCTTTGCATTACAAACTTAAAATACTGTTCACTAAGTGAAAAATCTCATAGATATAGAGAGATCTAATACTAGATTCAGGGTTAATGCTTTTCAGTAGATCAAAAATGTTAAACCCATTTTGCTAAGCTCAAATCAATATTGAAATTTATGTAATTTTAAAATACTCTTCTTTATCATTTGATGGTATGGATTTTATGCCATGGATAACAAATCACATTAGATTTTCTTCAATATTTAGAATTTTGTAGAAATGTTGTATGTACATATTCTGTTTGCTCACAAAGATATACAATCAGCATCTCTAAGATTAAACATTTTTAAGGATGCCGGAAAAGAAAGAAAAGAAGAGTCTTTGTAAAATGTTCATTTCTAGTTACATTAATGTTCTTAAAGTATTTTTGAAACCATGCATTGACTATGATTAAATGATGTTCTATTGGAAGTGTATAAATGTAGACCAAAAAAAATAAAAAAATTAATAAGCATCTTCTGATTTTTAATTAGTTTTTGCGCTTTTGTTGTCATTCAAATTATAAAGTATTCACATTATTGCGAGTCTACTGTACTGTAACAACAAATGTGTGACTATTGTATAAAAACTTGATACTTTTTCTGTGGTTGTGGTTGTTCTTAATTCTGTTTTATTCATTTCTTTTTTCATTTCTTTGTTGCTTTACTTGTTCTTCATGCTCTTGTTATTCTTGTATCATTTCTGTTTCTAAGTTGATTTCTTGGCGCACGTTCTAAATATTTTTGTTTGATACAAAATTTTTCTATAATTTTGTCTTTTTGTCGCCTAACAACAAAACAGAGAATAACACAATTTTAACAAGCAGATACATATGAACATACATATGTGTATGTACGTATGTGTATGTATTTGTATCTGAAAGTTTGACAATTGTGTTCATACAATATTTGTTGTTGCATATTGCATATGCAGCAGCAGAAGCATGGAAATTTTCATGATCTCATCAGCATTTAGCATCGCATCATCATTATATGATGATAATGATCATCTTCTGATGGTCATGAATATTATTTCAAATTGATTAAAAAAGAAAACAGCATCATTTAGTCTGGGTGAAACCTCCTACCATATTTTTATATACAAAACTCAGATACCAACACACACACATACTACACAGTACGCAGTATGTTTATAAAATATATTGTATTAAATCATTAAATACAAGTTGATTTTCATGATTGGTCGAGATTGCGTACACAGCAGCGTATGCAAGGTCATTTTATTTTATTTATTTATTTATCATAAATATTATCCTCGTTCGAATGTATCTACATAGTACAGTACTAACATATGTATATATTGTATGTATAAGATATACTACTTTTATGTAGTACATATCTACATACATATTCAATTACACCTGTTTATTTAAGAGATGACAATTGCCATTTAAGGTAAAGTTTAAGTATTGAAATGCACAATTGTGTTGTAGTAAATAATATACATTTTGTATCTATATACTTGTACATGACAAAGCGGCGCCTGCCGTCACCATTTGCATAGTACATTGAAAGTCAGCGTATGGTTGTCAAGAGGTAGAGTCTTTGGTTGGTTGTCAAATAGATACATACATATAATAAAAAAAGAAACGTACATAAGTATATTGATACATACATGTATGTCTGTATTACGGCTTAGGACTTGCCTTATAAATTTTCTCCTTATGGCGTTCTTTAGAATTGGAAATGTTATTCATTCATTCATTCATTAAATGTAATATGTTTCTAAGGTCTTCCTTTTCCTTTCCTTTCATTTCTTTTGTCTTTGTTTTTTATTTATCAATTAGCACGTAAAAAATAAAATACTCTATAGATATACATACAATTTAGAGAGGGAATAGCAAACAAACAATATATATGTTCCAAGTACAATAAGATACAAATCAATTGACTACAAAAGATGCAAACACACGCTCAATATTGTCATATCATGCGAGGTGTGGTTAAAATGTATTAAGATTAGCGGAGATTACGATTATGCCTTTCGCATTACATGAATTGTTATGCGACATTCGAATCGAATTGAATGGAACGGAATGTAATCATATTACCGAATTGCTCAATGTTTGTATAAAATGTATCATTTTCAACGTCTTCTTGGCCTTCTTAAGTCACTCAAAAGTTTCGGACATGATAAAAATTCATTATCATACATGTACTTCATTTAACAAGAGATAAGTTTCAAATCTCATCATTATCATCAGCAGATTGATTTTTTATATTTCTAAAAATTTCTAATTAATTGATGGGTAACTCGGGCAAAATTTCATCATTAAGACATTAAGTCTTCTCGGTCAACTTAAGTCACTAAAAACCTTCGAATATGATAAAAATTCATGATCATACATGTACTTCTGTTAATAAGAAATAAGTTTCTTTAGTCAGATGGCATCGAATCGGATTGATTTTCCATATGTTTATACATTTATCATTTAACTATGGGCAGCCCAGGCAACGTTACATCATTTTCAATGTTTTGTCGGACAACTTAAGTCACTCAAAACATTCTTAAATCATAGAAATACATTTTCATTGATATTTCTTTTGTTAAAAGATAAATTTCATTTGCGACAATCAGATAGGATAGCTTCAGACTGCCGATGTTATCAAAGGACACATGAGTTCCAGTGTAACATCTTTAACATCTTCTCGACCATCTTATGTCATTCAAAACGATTATTATAGACGTTTTTTAATAAGAGATAAATTGCACATCAAATCGTATTGATTGATCACATGGATAGGGCGAAAGTTCATCATCTGCTTGGCCTTGTAAGTAACATCTTTAGCCACTTCACTGCTAAAACCTGTTTTCTCATGATACACATTCATTAACCTATACCAACTATTGTAGCTTTAATCAAAGATAAGTTTCATTAATGTTTTTTGTCTCGATTTGCTATAAAATATCACACAAATTCGTTGTTCTATTGAAAGACTTATCATTTTTATAGAGATTATTGATATCTCATAAAGATCAGAATAAAATTGTATGTATGTACAATATATACAGATGTCTTGAATGCGATTGCAATCGATACAATCGAGATCTCTATCGATTCGTAAGTCTTTTGTAGAAACATCATTTTCATTATTTTGTGACCACATCTCGTGTGTTCAAGTACAATGTATCTATATTTATGTGCATGTGTGTGTATATGTGTGTGTGTCTGCTCATGTATCTTTTTTATACACAAAAATTATAATAAAAAAGAAAACGACAATAAAAAAAAAATTATACATGAAAAGAGAAAAAATTGAAATTTAAATGACGAAAATTTTATTTTTAGCGCAATAAATAATGTTCTGTTGTTGTTGTTGTTTTCATTAGTTTTGTATCTTTTTGTTATTTTGATATTTGTATCTTTTTTTTTTTTATTTTATTGCTCTTACATTCTTTTATATATTTTTATTTTCTACGGAAATACGGAAAAATATTTAATTACAAATTAATCTCAATCAGAGACGACAATGTCGCCTTCGCACAAATGCCAAAGTAGTAGTCATTATATGCTATATAAATATAGATATAACAACAATAGCAACTGATCATGATTATTCATTGATTTTATGTGGGTGTGTTTTTGGTTTGATCACGAATTAACATCATTGTCATATCACTCACTCATTCACTCACTCACTTACCAACTACATATACTTCCTCATCTCATTTAAACTCACCTCACCACACTACACCCCACACCCCACACCTAACTCAATCATATTATTCAAAAAGTAAGTATCTCGAATTGTTATTTTGTTTCCAATATTTTCAATTAAAAAGCAAAATCTGAAGAAAACCTGTTTATGTGGTTAAGAGAGATTGTATATTTTTACATTTACACAGACCCATTTTGGATACTTTTTTGTTAAGGAATTCTTAAACAATAGTTTTAGCGTAAGTAAACATACATTCCTCTTTTCTCATAAAGTCAGACATCAAAAAACCAAACAATTTTAGAAAATCCTGCACGACAGCGACTCTGAAACTATATCTTAAGAATGGAGACCTTCCTAAAAACAATTTTGTTATGATTTTTACATCCCCAATTTTTCAATATTATATCAACAATAACATCTAGAATTTAACATGGAAAAGGTGCATTCTTCTCGGAGATGAGACAGAAAGAATCCCATGGAACTTGTTTCCGTCCTGGCTAGCGGAAAAGACTCTTGTGTGGGATTATCTTTTTGGTTGAGGTTTTTACTCAGATGCGATCACAAATGTAAAGTTATGTTATAATACCGGATGCTGTGACCCATAGAACAACAGAGGATAGGACTTAACTCTTAAACAACGAGCAAGTTATGTGGCTATTTAAGTCGGTCTTCAAAATTGGTACCTGTGAGGACGCATTGATTGGCTATTAAAAATCCTTGTGATATTATGTCTTCAAGTCAAAAGAACTCGACTTTCCCGCCTAACTTTTCAGCATTATATCAACAATATTAGTCGTTAGTATAAAGAATTTAACATTGAAAATGTTCGTTCTTCTTGGAGAGAAGTCACCTCGGACAGCTAAAATTCTTAAATAACAAAATACAAATCTTAAAAAATGAAACATTAGACTCATAGATCAATATGGGATCATTAAGACAAACATTAAGCCTTAAAAATGAAAAAAATGGAAATCAGCGAACCGCATACGTAGACATGAGATTAAGAACGTACATTTTAGAATATGATGAAATTATCACAAGAAGTTCAGGGTTACATTGAGCATTACTGACTGGACAAGTTACGGAGAATGAATAATGTGAGTAGCTTCCTCCCTACCGAAACTCATAAAGATCTAATATTTGTGTTGTTTTATTTGCCCTGATGACTCATTGGTATATTTTCTTATTAGGTTTCAGTTTTTTCCCTCTTTTTGTTTTTCGTTTTTAATAAATTGTATTTTGTTTTCGTTTGTTTTCTTAGTTTAAAGGTCAAAGTTATTAAACATATATGAGACAACAACAAACTTGGGTTCTTTATTGATTCATGACACTTGCGCACATGCCTAAAGGTGCTAAATGCTAGGAAGGTGCGGGAGCCGTCAATCAAGTGACTTTTGTTTATTTAGGTTTTTCTTTTATGGATTTTTTTTCTCCATATATATAGTAGCAAAGGACGCAATATATAAAATAATAATAAAGAAAGAGAGAAAAAAAACTTAATCGAAATGCGTTTTATAGACATGAAAGTTTGCCTTGACTTAGATTTATATCGTCATCATGTAAGGTATAATAAATTAATAATTTCACAAACAAACAAGGAACCTCAATAAAAACAAAGAAATTAAGGAAAAAAAAAGAAAATTTCAATAAAAATTTTATTGGACACAAATAAATCAGTAAAAGTTTACAACTTTCAAAAGAAATTTAATTGCTTCTATGCATGTGTAAATAGAATGATGGATAGATACAAATACCCAAATGTTTCTACTAAATAAGACGGTATATATAATAATAGTTGTACGTTTCAGAGCATACAAGGATCGATTAAAAGGCACATGTGTGGCGTTCTTGAGAGAAATTGACATTTCCATTATGGAAAATTCCATTTGTCATATTAAATTTCAAACAGAATCATCAGATTACTAAACAGTCATATAAGATTATTTCAAACAGAATTTAAATGGAAAATCGTCCTTGATAAGGGGTTTTTCATCAATATATATATATTGCTCGAAATCAATATTTAGAATCAATGGTATTCTTTAAGAACTACTGTTTCCATATATCATACATATTTAGGACATTTAAGCTCATGCATCTACATGCAGAAAAAAAAACGAGATGTGCCTTTAAAAACAACACAGCAGCCTATTTTGAGGGCCTTGATAAATTTATTTGTTAATCAATCCTTGTAACAATACCAAATTCCACCCACAAACCCAACATGGTTTAACTAATTGGCATTTCACATGCATGAAGAAAAGTTGCAAATTACAATATGATTTTATGGCAGAAGAAAGTTAACAAATCAACTTAGTAATTAGGTTGTTTGGTTTGCTAAGTAACTTTTTTGAGGATAATTTCAGTTAGAATTAGACACAATTTTTTTTTTTTTTTTTGTAATGCGGGTCATAAATACTACATACAATGAAAGTGTAACAACAATGACGTTTTATGAAGTTTGATTTGTATTCTGCCGTTTGACTGATTTCATTGGAAATTTTCACTAAGTTTTTGAGAATTTCGGATTGATTTTTTTCTTTAATTTTCAACCATCAGATGAGTCCTATATTATAAACACTCAAATTGGAAAATGTGGCTTAGTTTTCAAAGTATGTAGGATAGATAGCCATCATAGTATAAACAGATTATTTATACTCAAATATGTATTAGCATATTTTAAAATTAAAATCTTCAGTAGTAGTAGTAGGTAGATTGATATAGTCGTACATACATAAGTCTATTGAATTAGGAAATTGTTTAGATTATTGTTTTACTAAGCGCCCCGAAATGCTTAGTATGGAAAATACTACAATAAGAGGATATTTTTATATTTGAAATGGCCAATGTTCTTTACACAAGAATAAACTATGACATGAGATGAGTCTTTATAAGTACATATTCTGGTTTGGCTATTTCCGGCAGAAATAGATGATTTTTTGTATTTGAATTCTAAATTTTTCAAATTATTTTCAAGTACTTTGACTGCTGACATGTTTATTTACAAAATATTTAAATTATAAACAGATAGACAGACTGACTGACAGACATGGAGACAAGCAAACAAACAAACAAATAAGCAAACAGATATAGATACAAGTCTATAGTAAGATGATTTTTCTTACAAAAGATACACACAGAAAGACAGAAACTACATAAAGTAGTACGTACATATATATGTATTAAGTATTTCATTATTCTATTCTCTACCTAAGTTAAGAGGAATAAAATCTATTAAAATATGGAAATTTTTCTTGATGATCATCATGCATTATTCATTATTTATGTACGAGTACACTTGACGAATCTCACAGATACATGTACATACAAACATACATATGTATTTATGTACGCATATATACTAGTAGATCCATACATGTATACTAATGGATTCTTATAATAGAGATTTTAGTTGTACTAATACAAATTTTATTCTTTCTTCCTTTTTTTTTTTTTTCTTTGCCTAGTTAGTTTGTATTCATATTAAGATTATCACAAACTACTGATAAGATGAATGACAACAAAGAAAATACTTTATCAAAAAAGCGCGCAAAAACTGGCCGTTAGACCATAAATATGAAACGTGATATGACGCAAATTCAAACTATATTTATAGGCCAAGAAACTTAAAGAGAAAGAGACACATAAATGAAAACCCAAACTACAATATTTTTCAATTTCAATTTCTATGTTTTTTTTTTTTTTTTTTTGCCAAGTTTTGACGAAGAAATTGAATGACATAATGACTATGTGCAAGTCCGAAAAATTTCAATTCAATTTAGTTCTATTGACATGATTAGTCATAATTCCTTTATTATTATAGGAAAATATATTAATCCATTATCTTAAATAATGAAATTATGTGAATTTAAACTGAAATTTTATAACCTTTCTGGAAGAAACGAATTGGAAAATTTCTAAACTATACTCAAATTTAAACCGAAAAATTTTATATCATTTACCTTCTATGGCATATTTCTGGAAGAATATTAAACAATTTTTAGAAATATAAACAACTTTTTGATAACAATTCATAGAAAGAAAAAGGAATTTTAAAAAAAATTGCATTCAAATAAAAATATGAACTTTTTAAAGAAATACAATAAAATTGATAATAAGACGGATATGCTGGACATTCATTCGCCGGGATATCCATCAATACCTTCGCTACGGATCAGTCTGTCTACCATGACCTGTCTGGGTGACAAAAATTGAAGAGCATAAAGGCCTCCCACTTTAATTCCCAAGTCCCATCACAACTCTTAAAAACCCCATCATCACGAAGAATTTCCATTTACATTTACAATTACGTTACGAATTCGAATATAAATTTAAGATTAAAAATTGCAAAACATTTCTTAAAATCTCGGATAGTAATTCATATCATATTATTATTAGAGTCTCATTGTTCATATTTTAAAAAGCATCTTATATTTATGCAGGGGTTTATCATATTAAGATGGCATTTATATAAAGCAAATACAATGGATATTTGTTAGAAGTTTGTTGTGGAAGTTATAAAATTAAAAAGTCCATTTATAGCCTATTTAATAAGTATAGTTCTAATAGTAGTAATAAATCCATTTAATGTTTTCTTATAGCACAAATTTTTGGTATAAAGAATTATATTGAATGCGGGACTATTATATTTTCTGGCATTGCTATCCTTCTTTTAGGTTTTGCAAACATCAAGGTGAAGTAATTATGGCATTGGTTATAACGAAAGATACTACTTAAGAGATCTTTGGAAAGCCGAAATATTATAATTAAAGTGCCCGGAGAAAGAAAATTGTTTTTTTCAATCTGACATTACTAACTCTGACTAAACTTGTTAACCTAAACAACATGTAACATTATTTTAAAAGATTTTAAGATCTATGAAAGAGATCGGTTGTCAAAAAATGTTGATGATGTTCAATGTTTGAGCTTTTTCAAGATGACTGCACGAGAAGTGGAGATAAAATATAGAAATTCTAATAGATGTTTCAAGTGATTGTTAATCAAATTTTAAGATCGATTACTAATTGATAAATGATGATAGGAGCAGAGAGTCAAAAGAAGAAGTACAAAGAAAAATGCAACTAAACAATATGAGTGAAGAGAAACACATTAAGGAAAAAGTAATAGCACAAGTAAAAGCTGTAGGAGAAGAAGGTGAAGCAAAAGGAGGTGGCGTAGGAGAAAGTGCTGTGAAATGTTAAGCGGAAGGTCTTTCTGCCTGATGATTCTCATCACATCACATCACATCACATCACGTCACATCATATCATATCATATCAAGACATGAATGAAAGAAGCTTTGAGTTGGTGAGTAAACCAATGAGTAAGTTGGTGAGTGAGTTAGTGTTTTCTTTTTAATGGGGGAAGATATTGAGAAGTATAACGTATTTTCCTCTTTGCACTTTGGAGTGGGAAGTGCATGTAGTTTATACATAGAAACAAATTAACAAACACAAAAAAAAAAAAAAACACACACATTTATGAACATTTTTGCCGGTTGCATTAACAAAATATTGATATGTTAAAAAAAGTATCTGGAATAAAATTTATACAATATTTTCTTACTTCCATTGCTAATCCACACACACACACGCACACACACACATTCATACACACATATTCACCCTCACAAAAAAAAAAAAATTTTAAGTTATAAAAAGTAATGGGAAAATTTTGTAAATTTCTTCACCTGGTTGACTCAAAGAAATTGGCCTCGCGATTCATCAACTCATGACGGAACTTGGCCATTTCATCTTCCATTTTACGCATTTCGGAATCGAAACGCTCACGAATGCTTGAGAATTCGGTATCGATGACACTGAAATCGCCCAATTTGATGGGAATATTTCTCTTGTTTGATTCAGCCATTTTATATTTTATTAGTTGATTTGTCTATTGTTTACTTCAATTGAATATTTTACACAAAATTTTATGTTTTATGTTTAACACACGTTTTTGTTTCTGTTTTTTTTTTTTGATATTTTCCAAAAAAAAAAGAAATCTATTTATTTAGACAATTGCGTTCTTTTTTCCTTTAAATTTATTTTTCAAAAATAAAATGTATCTTTGTATCTCGTTGGATTGGTTGAGTGAGTCACTTGTTTCTCTTGTGTTGTCTTTTGTCTGGTTGAAGACACTTTGAATCTTTGAATTTTTATTATAAATGTTTTGCATTTTCGGCGCTCCGCTGCTTTTATATAGCGACGACGGTAGACACAACGAAAAAGCAGAGCAAACTAAACAAAGAGAGCAACAGAGTATGTGATGGAGAATAAGTTGAAGAGCGCGAGAGAGTTGAGCTCTCCACAAACCCCAAAAAAGTAAGAAGGCATAAGTATGTGCGCCACAAAAATGTGTTTGATGTGTGGTGGGTTTATTCTCTATCTCTCTCTCTTGCGCTCTCTTTACCGCTCTCTCTGAGAATAACATCAAACACATATTATTTGTATAGCACAAAGTAAGGAGAGTAAACAAATGAGAAACAAAGCATGTTTCATTTAAATTTTTGTTATAAACAATTTAATAATAAAACTTAATAATTTTTTGAAATGAGAATAACAGTTTTATAAATTTTTTGATTGATTTGTTTGTTTAAGAATTAATAATTGAATTCATTTAACATACATATGTATTTTGCCATTCATCTGGAATTAATGTTGAGAACTTTCTTCTGCTCTTCATCATCATCGTCATCATGACATTCCTTGGTTGTTTTCTGGCTCATTCATCTGGTCTCTGTAGATATTCAACAATATTTTTGAGAGCTTCGAAATTTTCTAGAAATTTTATTTTGTTTTATTTTAGTATTCTTCATCATCATTGTCATCATCACCACCAAAATCTTCTTTAATAACAACAATATTATTATGAACTTTATTATTATTTTTATGACATGTTACAATTTTTGTGTAGGTGGCGCTGTTATTTCTTCATCATCATCATTATCATCATCATCATCATCATCATTCATCATCGTAACCGTAAAAGCGTAAAAGTAACCAGTATTTTGCACGTAAAAGGTAACGACGAACGAAAATTATCGTTAAATTCAAAAACACTGTAAACAAAAGTGAATTTAACGATCGATCGAATGAAAATTGTATTGTAGTTTGTAATATTATACATATTGTAAACTTTATAAGAATATGTAGGCGATATACGACAACTTACAAATGATATAGTGAATGTACATAGTACAGACATATGCATATATGTATGATGTGACGTCATTCCCTGAACATAAAACTGTACTTACATACACTGCGCCTCACTTGAATAAGAACACGGACAATCTAATTTCTCCAATTTCTGACCTCTAATATGAATACTGTGTGCTATAAACAGGTGCTGAAAAAGGTCATTGCGAAATTCGAGAATATGTTTAGACTTCTAAAGTGGGGTTTCCAATACGACAATGCACCAATCCATACTGCCCAAAATGCTTGGATTCAAGCACACTGATTGATTGTTGAGTATGCTTGGGGATAGCTGACCAGGAAGGTATACGCATCTGGCAGATAATATGAAGACAAAACAATATTGATAAATGCCATAAAAGTTGCTTGGTCTGAAGTTTTCCTTAGACTTTATAATTCCTTTCCCAATGATATCTATGAGGTCATTTTAAAAAAAGAAGAATGTATGCATTACTAAAATATTACAAATATTAAATATTTTTCATTAATAAGCTAGAATTTGTTGATTTTCCATTACGTTCCTTCAATGCTCTTATTCAAGTAAAGCAAAAAAAAACCACATATTTCGTGTTAGTTGAAAACAATTAAATAAAACCACAAAGAAAGGTATCTTCGACCAAATATGTAATACTCGTCACCCAGCCCGGAGAAAACGTTTTTTGTATGAGAGCTATACGATCCAGTAATCGTAGGATCTTGAAATTTACATGGTAGATGAATATGAATCAAAAACTTATTGTGTCTTAATTTTAAGATGATGGCATAAAAAACAAAAAAGTTTTTCTGATAGCAATATGAATTTGCGTAGGGGGCTTTAATGGGAAGTACCGCTCCTGATAGTCCGAGAGTGTTGAAATTTTAGTGGCTTATGTATATAGGTCAAACACTTCCAGTTTTCAGATTCGTTAGCATGAAAAAATTAAAAAAGTTTATCTAATAAGAACATGAATTGAAATGAGGGTTTGTATGGGAGGTAACCTTCCTGGTAGCCCTAGGATCATGAAATTTACATGGTTAGTGGATATGGGCCAACAGAGTATAATGCGAAACAACCGATAAAAGCAAAGGAAGATTTGCAAGAAGATAAACAACATGAAACCAGACGTGTTCTTATTCAAGTGAGGCGTAGTGTATGTATAATGAACTCAACTCAACTGAATTGATTTGAATTGAATTGAAGTGAAGTCAACCAACGCGTAGAATATTCCGTATTTGACATAATATTGTATCTTGTTGTTTTTATTTTTGAAATGTTATTTATACATATTTTTGTATTTTCTAATTTTGTTTGTAAACAAAGTGTGAGTAACATTTACTTTTCCTTCTCAACCTACACAAATGCATCACATATAGATACTATACACACAGATACAAATGAAGTTGACAACCAAAGTCTGGCTAAATTTGCATATGTATGTAATGTAAATGCAATTGAAGTTCATTTGCATGATTTTGTTTTTTAATATTTTTTGGCCATAAATGGACGTGCACACACGTTTCAAGATCAAAGATTACCATAATCTCGGAATTAAATCACAATTTATAAATAGCCGCAGAAAATTGTATATGACTGCATATAGGTACACACATACATAGATGAAAATTACAATAATACCAAAAACAACAAATAATCTTTGTGGGTAATTTTGATCTCATCTCATGAATAATTTGATATTAGATATTTTTTAATATATTACTACTACTATTTGTATAATATAAATCTTTATAAGTTTGTAACAGTTCCTTAGTGGATTCATGGCTAATCGATGCGATCCAATCCGATCAATCTTGATTTTCAGATCCTTGTAGTAATATTAAGATGTTCCCTTAAGCTCGAATGTACTACGAAAGTCCGTAATCTATATGTGTACTATGATATTATAGATCTGTGTTAAATTTCAATGACATGCCTAACTTGAAGACACCTAGATCAATACAATCTGATCCAGAAGACATCTCAAACAGACAATGGCCATAAGTTGATTAAGAAAAATTGGAGACAATTCAGTTTAAAATCTTCCACAACGAACAGCTCGATTCCGATCTCGGAGTTTGTAAAATTTCTTGGCATTTATCTGAACAAGTTCCTTTACTTTAATAAACACATCAATTTACAACCAACAGATATTTCCACGCCTACAAAAACATATTTTCATTCGACTAAAAGTTATAATGTATCAAATACTTGTCATACCGATTTTGATTTATGGCTGATCAATTTGTTTCAATCTTTCACCATCCTACATGGAAGGGATGATGAAACTTGAGCATAGAATTGTAAGGTCTTGTACATATTTATATAGATGGTCAGAAAATGGCTTTACGAAATACTTCTCCAGTAAAAAACTATACATGTCGGTTGATGTCGTAAGAATTAATATTTTTATGATAAACCTCACTTGGAAACATATCTGTCATTGTCTGGATTAGGACTTCAATAACTTGTTTAAACCATCTTACTATAAAAGCGATTCATACTTTGAAAATGCAGATCTGATGGATCAAAATGTCTATATTTTCTTTTTTTATTTCATATATACAGGAGATCTAACTTAAAAAAGTGGTGGATAAAGTTTTATTTACGTCTAGCTCCAAATTTGACACTTGGATTTGAGAACTCGCCTTGAGACAGTGTATACTTTTCCTAGTATTTAATTTTTTTATTAAAATAATAATAATAATATAATCTTAGTGAGTAACTATGACCCCATCTATGGTGCATGTAAATAAATATAAATATTCATCAGATTATACTATAATCATAGCTTTGGTACATGATCATGGGCGGAAACATGGTGAATGCATTTGATTCAAACAATCTACCAATTTCTTCAATAATTTAGAAGAATGAAACTGTGTATAAGATTAAATGATCAATCTCTATGATAATGACAAATGGCTGTTACAAAAAATCTGTCTGTATACATAGAATTAAAGAGGAGTCCAAAAATATCTACATTGTAATCTGATACATAAAGACTGATATGTAATGGTTCTTAAACTTTGAGTGCTGCCATTTTTTAGACCTAGATTGGTACACAGTTTCTGTGAACATACCCTCTATTAGTTTAGAGTTCAATAAAATATTTATTCTCTAACTCTTACCATGATCAAGTACAACACATCTCTGGAGGCCGCGATGCAATCTGGACCAATAATAATAATATGTATATATATATATGAATTTAGATTCTCGTAATTAATATCAAATAAATTAAAAAATAGCCAGATGACATTTTTAACTTGATGGCATCATGATTAATATTATCCAGATCACATCTCAAACAGACCATGTCCATAAGTTGGAAAATTTTTGTAATTTGGTACCATAACAATTGTCACTGAATAGGGAGGAAGGCGCCCACACTTTAACATATATACATATGTATATTATTATATGATAATTAAGTTGATAATACTAAGTAATAATGATGACCATACAAAATAATCTTATGTCAAACCTTGAAGATGACAACAGTAAATAACACTAAAACACTAGAAACAATAACAACAATAAAATCCTCAACCGAATTCGTCACATTTTTAAAAATACAAATCAATAAACATTAAAAGAAAAAAAAAGAAAAGAAGAGAACAAAACAGAACAAAAAAGATAAGTGAAAGACGAAAAAATCGCAAACAAAAATATTAAAGAAAAAAAATTGTTTAGATTCTTTGGAAATCGTTGGAAAAGTTTTTGAAAACAATTTCAAATAAAATAATAATAATAATACACAAAAAAAAAAAATGTCATTATTTTTAGCTTTCACCGAAGACTATATGCTTTTTAGTAGAAAAATTAAAATTTTCTTCTCGATAATTCATTCAAAAACTTGCAAAAGAAATGTAGAATTTAAGAAATGTTAAGCCATGACTTAGAAGTCCATATGACTTTAGCTAAAGGTTATGTGTCTCAAATCGAGAAACAACAATTCCTTGATCGATATGATAAACTAGAATACTTTGGTATTGTATTGAATCTATAAGCATATCGTCCTATCCGCCTCATTCCATTTATCAAGTTCCATGGACTTTTATCTATTTCCTAAGGTCAAATTTACGAGCTCACACAAGAAGGATTCTAGCAATGCTTTGAGCAAGGGAAAGCATGGGTTGTCGAGATAGAGGAAGAGTGTACAATACAAATAATTACTATAGTTTATAGATTTAACAAATCACGCAAAAGTTAAACATATTTTAGTTTGAGTCTTGTTACAATAGGCTCACAGTAATGAGTTGACTAACTCTCTCCCATTCCTACACTATTATTTTTGATATTAGCTAATATTGTAGTATAGTGCAGTGATAGTTTGTATCTTCTATTTGATAATAAAACTAGAAAGAAGGGTATCTTCGACTATGCCGAAGATGTTATACTCTTCACGCATCCGTTAGAAAACGTTTTTGCTCTCAGTTACAGTTTGAGTGGCACTTTATTGTACAATTACTCTTAAGTTTGTCATTTAATATAGGTTTGTATGAGAGGTACCCCTGCTGGTAACCCTAGGCTCATGAAATTTACATGGTTGATGAATATAGAACAGAAACTAATAATATCCAATTTTCAGTTCGATCGACCATAATATAAAAAAGTTTTTCCAATAAGAACATTAATTTATTTGGGAGGTACCCCTCCTGGTAGCCCTAGTATCATGAAATGGTCCGTCTCCACTTTTTTTTTATGACAAATGTATTGTTCATGGTAAAAAGAAATCTATGTACAAAATTTCAGCTCTCTAGCTCAAAAACTGAGGGAACAGTCAGAGGCACAGCGGTGCGAGCGGATCAAAAATATATATACAATACTTTATGTGGTCTGCGATGTCTCTTTCTGTGTGTTGCAAACTTCACGACAAACTTATAATACTATTCACTCTCGTGAAGAGTATAAAAATACTGAAATAAAATTTAAATTACATTATGATGGACATAGCTGTAACTATTTTCAAAGCTGATTGTTTTTCTTATCAAAAAAATGTTCAAACTTGAGCCCCAAACATATCTTATTTTCTTTAAAACTGGACTGGAAATAAATAAATTTAGAGAAGGAACAAGTGGTCGATTAACTATGTACGTGTTCATTGTTCCTCCCTCCTTGTTGATACTAGTTTATTATGAATATTATAAAGAAATTTATATCTTCATTCGTCTTCATTCTTAAAAACTTGAGAGAAACTATATTTCCTTAGAAATCGAAAACAAAGGATCTATCAACTATTGAAATACGATCCAAAGTTTATTCTCCGCTCTAGTGTCATCCATTGGTATTTTAAAAGTCATACAAAATTTATTAACGAAACGATATCTCCATTGATTTAGTAGGGTATATGATATACTAAAAAAAAATTCTACATTTTATATACAATATGTATTTTTGTACTTATTTGAGAATTTTCGCGTTTTTTCTCAAGTTTTCTTGGTTTTTACTTTCGAATTTATTGTTGTTGTTTTTTTTTTTTTTTTTTGTGTTGTTTTCTTCTCAGCTCTGGCATACGATATAGATAGATCTTAGTTGATTCTAGTCTATTGGATCTTCATCTGTCATACGGGGCCTGCACAAATCAATCAAAAACTCATACAAAAGATTTAAACTGTAAATCCAATGGATTTTCGTTTGGATTCTTGTTTGTTTCTTATTTTAAGAAAAAAATAGAATATTTTTTTTTTTTTTTATTTTTATTTAATTTGTCGGACATCATCTATAATTTTAGTGATGTGTATGTAATTTTGGTTGGGGGAGACAATGACAGATATTTGTTGACGACAACAATATTGTTGTTGTTCGCTGACGATGAGACAAATATATGTCGAGTTTTAATAATGCTTCGCTATGAATAATTTACGCATTAGTCATTCAATCTTTTTGTAAGAATTCATAATATTGAGAGGATGTTGTTTGTATGCCATATACACTCGTACAATATATAGTATATATGAGTGAGTGTTATACATTTGAGATTTATAAAGATGTATGGTATTTGTTTAATCAATTTTAAATGATTTCTTGTAGGCGTCGTTGTGTTCGTCGTCGTCATCATTTTATGTGCGTAGCATCAACATTAGTAAGTAGAGGCTGCAAATGCAATCAACGTTCATGTCAACATGGTATGATCAATTAGCGCCATCTATGTATGTTTAGATCTCATCTCTCTTAGCAACTAAATAAGTACTATGGTATATGATTGTAATGCTCTTAATACACTTCACTATAATATACAGATATTATCATTTTAGACTAATGTTTGTAACTCATAGAAAAGTGCCTTGGAAACCCCATAAACATTAAAATATATTGGAATAGCCTAGTTCAAGGCGTTAGTTACTTTAGCTATATATATTATAATTAGAATTAATTTTTTTTTTTTTTTTTTCTAGTTTTTTTTTATTATTCTATCTATAAATATATATGTATAATAAAACCGTAGAGTTCGACATTTTTGTCTGATCGTTTGCACGTTTGTGCGTGCATCACGTAAAAGCCACTCATTGGATTCAAAATGGAATTACTGAAAGAATAAGAAGCTTTTTTGTGAATAACATTTAACGTTTATCAAAATAGACATACAGAATCAGAAGATATTAATTTATAAATGCGATCTTCGTTTTTTGTACTCTTCACGGAAGTGAATTGTATTATAAGTTTATCATGAAGTTTGTAACACACAGAAGGAGGCATCGCAGACCACATAAAGTATATTTATTTGTGATCAGCTCGTTAACGTCGGTTATCACAATTACTTCAATCCAATTCTATGGTGAATCCTTCGCTAGCTGGTTTTTTATCTAATTCGTATCCTTCCCTAGTTGGTTTTTCTTCTACTGCGGATTCTTTTCCAAGTGGTACATCGTCTAATACGGGTCGTTCCCTAACTGATTATTCTTTTTTACAGCGGATTCTTTACCTATCTGGATTTTCTTGTAATTTGGATCCTTCCGTAACTGGTACTTCATCTAATGCTGATACTTACCTAACTGATTCTTCTTTTACTACGGATCAGTCTTTAGAAAGTTTTCTTTTAGTCCGGATCCTTTCCTAAATGATTCATTGATTCTTCTTCACATGCGAATCTTTCCATAGGTGGATCTTCTTCTAATTCGACTCCTTCCGTAGCTGGTTCTTCTTCTTACTGCAGATTCTTTTCTAGCTGGTTCGCCGTCTTAACCGGATCGTTCCCTAACTGAATCTTTTTTACTGCGAATCAATCACAAGCTGGTTCTCCTAATACAGATCATTCACAATTTTGTTGAACGATAATGATACACATTTTTTTTTCTTTTTTTCTCTCTTTTTATATAATCTATATATGGGTGTATATATATATATATATATACAATTTAAAAATATTTTACAATTTATATAAAATAGTTTGCTAAATTAATTTATTACTAATTTTTTTATTTCGTTATATAATTTTATTTTTGTTTTGTTTTTTTTACCATTTTTTTACCATCATCATTTTGTTTTATTTTTTTTTTTTATTTTTTCAATTTTGGTTGTATATAATAATAATAATATATATAATAATAATAATAATAATAATAATTTGTTGTTAGGCTACTTGTGTTGTAAACATTTTTTTTTTTTTTTCTTTTGTATAATCATTTTTAGCTTTTTATTTTATTTTTTTGTCTTTACAATTAATTTGTCTTTTATTTTTTAAGTTTAATTTTTTTTTTATTAAATGTATTTTCTCATTTAATTTATTATTATTATTCGTTATTTTATTTCATAATCATTTTAAACTCTTTAAACCACCATCTATCATTCTATATAATTTATCATCTCCTAATATAAATTTCATGTTTGCAAATGTGTTTAATATATCTTTTTTATATATATGTACTATATAACTGATGTATTAGTTCGGATTGGATCGATCAATCGATCGATCAATTATAATGATGATGTTTTATCTTCTTTTATACAATATAAATAACAAAGTGATATATCTGTGTTTAATCTCTTGCCTTCCATTTAATTTATAATTATAAGTCTAAAATAAAAAAAAAAAAAAAAAAAATATTTATTTTTATATTAATTATAAATATTGTATTGTACAATCATTGATTATAATAATCATAATAATAATAATAATATTTATTTTGTTAATAATAATAATTCTTGATCAATTAATTTATGAATTATTATAAAAGAATTTTATCTAAAACTCGACTAATTTTAACAATAATTAAAAAAAAAAAATTTAAAACACGCACAAAAAATAACTAAACTTACAACTCATTTTTGTTATGTTTAAAAAAATACAATTTGATTTACATATCTGTGTTTCTGTTCTTATTATTTGCTTTGCTATATATTTCATATAAGTCTAAAACAAGTGAGTATGGTTTACGGGCAATTCCTGGTGTTGATGATGTTACCTTTAATGAAATGAGGATTTTGAGGTGGGATTTGAGGATATTGGGTGTGGACTGTGTTTTGAGGTTTTGGATGTTTTGTGTTGTGCTTGGAAGAGAATTGCGTTGTGTTAGATAGAATAAATTTATATTTGAAGTGAGGTGGTTTCATGGTTGTCTTTTTTGGGTTTCTCGGGCAATAGATAAGAGATTTGTATTATCTGCCTTTGGCGATGATTGAATCAATGTATTTATATATATAATATGAGCTATTGATAACTTTGGTCCATGGCCAAAGATTTAATACACTTCACACAAACACTTCTTCTGCCTGCCGCCTTCTACTCCTTTATTCTCTTACAATTACTCTAATGAAATTATACAAATTTTAACTGGATTTTTGGATTTGTATACAATTATTATTTTCATAATATTTCCAAGGTCCCAACTTTATGTGGGTCGGGAGGGGATGTAAATGCATAGAATGCTGAGACCTAAACAGATAAACAGAACGGAGAAGAATTGATCCCATAATTACATAATAATTAATATTCACACTTAGTGTGAAGCGTATAAAAAACTAAAAATTTAAATAAAATTATATTTAAAAAATAAAACAAAAAAAAAATATTATAAAATTTTGGGTTCAAAAATAAATTTAATTAAAAAAAAGAAAGGGACAATTTCTTAAACGATTTTTTTTTTTACAATTGTTATAGGCATATACTTTTCCTTCCTCCTCTACTTCTGCTACTTAAGCTGAATTTCATCATACCAAGTTCGCCATTGGATTTGTGTCACTGATGTCGTCGACGGCGTTGGTGATGATGATGTTGTTGCTGTTGTTGATGATGGCGGCGATGAGGGTGTCATAGTTGCTGTTGCTGTTATTGAATTAAGTCTTTGTTGTAGTGTATTTTGCTGTAATTGCTTTTGTTGTTGCTGCTGATGTTGTTGTGATTGTTGTTGCGGTTGTGTTAGCGTTTGTATTTGGTCATTACCATCACAACAACATCAGTTCCATAGCAGTAAACGTTAACTCTTGATTGATTCCAATTGCTGTTGCTCTTCCTGCTGCTGCTGATTATGAAGAGGCTGTTGCAGAGGGGGCAGCGGTGACGGCAGCGTTGACAAAGCATTATTAGGCTGCTGATGGTGATTATTATTACTCTTTTGTTCTTGTTTACGAATCCACCAGTCTTTGATGCATGAGACCATTTGACGCCGGCGAAAGCGTTGCGATTCATTAATGCACATGTCAACGAATGTGGACATGGTATCATGATCGCCTTTGATAAGACTAAGATGTTCCATTAATTGAGAATAATCACGTCCTGGCCGACGTATATCACGGAAGATTTGTGTACGCAATTGTTGATTATGTTTCTTGGCGGCATCACGTTGTTCTTCGGTTAATGGTGTAGCAGCATCAACTGATGTTGGTGTTCCATCTCCATTGCTGCCACCAGAACTATTGGAGGCATCATTTGATTTATTGGGCAGTTGTTGTTGTTGCGTTTGGTTTTGTGAATTGGGATGGTGATTTGCTCCTTGATAATGTTGATTATGATTGGTACTATTGGTGGTGTTGTTGTTGTTGTTGTTGTTGTTGTTGTTGTTGCAACTATTGTTGACGATGCTATTAAAATTGTTATGAGTGTGGCTATGACTATTAACACCAGCACCAACACCAACACCAACACCACCACCACTTGTTGAATGATTTGATAGTTGTTGGTGTATATTATTTGCCCAATGTGGATGTGGGGAATTTTGGGCAAGCGGATGATGATTATTGTTGTTGGACGTTGTGGCATTTTTATTATTGGTACTATTGTTGTTATTACTATTATTGTTGGTACTATTGTTTGTTGTCGTCTCACGTTTAAGGCTATCAAAGCTATTCGAAAGCGATATAATTGAGGTTGCCACTCCGCTACGCTGTTGTTCTCTGTCACCAGCACTTGAATCCGAAGTTGATGATTTATTGTCACCATTGCTGTTATTGCTGTTATTATTGCCATTTGTACCACTACTAGATGAAATGCTAAGGGTGGATACTGATCCTGAAGAACCGGTAAGGGAGCCATTTGATACTGTATGACACTGTTGAAGTATACGTGATATTTCGGAAGCATCATTGATATCATTGTGGCTGTAATAAGGCGAGTGGGTGGATGCCGACGATGATGACGACAAGGCAGTTGAAGTTGAAGAAACACCACCAGTTGAGGCAACTGTTGAAGATGATGCTGATGCTGCTGACGACGATAACGACGATGCCGACGAAGACAATGTTGATGATGACGCCGTTGACAATCCACTAGTTAGACTAGAGGATAAGGAAGATGTTGTTGTCAAATGATGACTGCCACCGCCACCACCACCAATTGTCAATGAATGATTGTAGTAACCATTGCATATGCTTGACGATGATGTCGAATCTCTCTTGGAATTGTTCCCCGTCGTTGTGCTGCTGCTGTTTTCAATTGCTAGACTACTATGTGGAGCATAACCGCCACCATAACCATGTGTGTGCGTGACACCGTTTATACCAGAAACACCAACATAATGATGATTACCAGATGACGATGATAGATCATGATGAATATGATGATGATGGTGATTATTGTTGCTGCTGCTATTATTAAGAGCAGCAGCGGCAGCTGCAATAACACCTGAAGCAATAGGCAAAGCTGCTGAAGCCACAGGCCCTTGTGATGAATGGCTACCATGACTTGAGCTTCCCGAGCTGTGATTGCTACTTTCCGTATCCAAGCTGTTCTCATCATTTATACCATTTATAAAGTTATGCACATAACCATTCAAAGCCGAGTCCTGTTCATTATTTTCTTCCTCATTAAAATCGAAACCAATACGATCTCCGAAATCACCATCACCCCTTGAATCCTCAGAACATGTAGATGATGTATCAGAGCTGTCGTCATCACTACCATTGTAATTTGAACGAGATGTTGATTTTGGTTTACTGCCACCACCGGACGAACGCACATCGACCGAGAGGCGACGGAATATAAAGCTGCGTGGCAATGGACCCGCTTTGCGTTTACGTGAACGACTACTACTATCACCACCATGTTTCTTGGAGCCACTAAGCAATACACTGCTAATGCCGCCACCACTGCCGCTGGGTCCACCGCTCCCACTCGGGCCACCACCGCTCCCGCTGCCACCATGCAAACTATTGCCGCTACCAATGGGCGACTTCATGGGCGCAACATCACTGAGATCTGCCTCATCAACCATAACCATATGTTTATCCTTCTTATAGGGATTACCAAACATATGTTGGCGTACATTTGTTGGTTCAATTTCACGCAGCGGATTATCTTTATTCTTTAGATACTCTTGATAATTACCCATTTCAGCAATTGGCAAACAATGTCCCGAATCTTTGGCCACCAAACTTGTTGGTGCCGAACGAAGAAATACTTCACGCATGCGTGAGATTTCTTCAACTAGATCACGTCTTGGTATATCAAAAGGATTCCGATATGATTTCGCTGATATTTGCCGTGAAATCTGTGGTACAATAATTGTATAATTCTCCACTGCATCCATTTCTGCATGCAATTTAGAAAATGTATCACGCAGCAGGGGATTTCGTACCAGATCACGACGCAGTGGGATTCCGGTACTTAGTTTGGCTGTCTCGATTTGTCGATAAGGCGGCTTTGGTTGCTTCAGCTGTTTGTAGACTTTCAGACAAAGATTCTCCTGATCTTGCTTTGCTGTATTCTTAATATGCTTCAATTGATTGGCCACCGTTGGTGACAAATAATTATCAACATTCTCGGGCAGCAGGAATTGAAGTAATTGATACGGTACATTGACATTGACCAAGGCCTTGCGTAGAAACGGGCAATAATATGGTGGTATCGAGCGCACGTAGGAATTAAATTTGTACATCAGATCGTTGGGTGGATTCATATTGTACTTATGGACCAGATCGTGCAGCAGCGGCAACAATGCTGGATAATTGTAGGCGAGCACATAGAGATGCACTTGTGTGAAATTCGGCGAGGCCTTCAGATAGCCAAAAGGCAATTCAAAACCATGAATTCCATAGGAGACAATCACCTGCCAGCATTTGTTCATTTCCCGTTTACTTAAGATCTGCAATGTCAGTGGACTAGCTTCAACTTCATATTTGTCAACTGGAAAACTGCGCACCAATTGTGGCTCCTCAGTTGCCGTCGTTATTATTCTCAACTTGGGATGGGCATCACGTGGCGGCAGAGTAACAGCTTTCGGATCAGGCCAATATGGTTCTGGCAATGGCCAATAACCAATTGGAAATGTCTTTTGTGATATATGCTTTTGCACGTGTATCATTTTTTTCGTTGGCTGGAAGACAATTTCATGTTCGCCGGGTCCACTTTGATCTTTGGGTGGCAATGGTTCAAATTGCAGCACAACGCCCGCTTGAACTTTTTGTACCAAACTCTCTATGCATTGATTAAGAACATAATGCGAACGCACCCGATATGAACGACCGCCGGTAACTTCACACATACGTTCTATAGGCGAATCATCATGTGGCACTTTGCCTTCGACTCGCTCATCAACCTTATTGCCTGACATACGCAGGACGAGAGAGAATAGACGCTGATCCCAGCGAAAAGGCTCCTTGGTGAATTTTGTGCCGGGTACCTGAGTGCTCAGTGGCAGTATGATCTCTTGATGGACACCATTCCTATACGAATAACGACCACCATCTGTAATGACAATTATAACCGATGGTTCCAAATAGAACGGACATCGACCCTGGCCGTATGTGTCGATGCCCGATTGCATACGATTCAAATTGAGCAAATCGAATGCATTACGCAACGATTCCCCCATCGATGTCAAACCATTACTTTGTAAGTTCTTCAGCTCATTCATAAATGTCGCATGATTCTCTTTCCAACCGGCTTTCACATTTGCTGGTGGCTCCTCGAATGTTAAAAGCATATAACGATCGCCCAAGCAATCCTGTGTGCGTTGACGATATTTTAGAAACGTTTCCACTGCACCCTTTGCTATATCTAGATATGTTTTTTGTACACCATTTACGTATGCTTTCTGGCACATCGATGCCGATGTATCGACCAAAAATAATATTATCGTCATCGTATGGAAAATAAGGACGACGACGACGACGACGGCAACGACGACGATGACGGCGACGAGAATTTATAGTTTTGTAAATTGATAATGACAATTGCAATGATGCCAATGATTTTAATGGATAATGATGATGATGTTGATGTTGATGATGATGATGATGATGATAACAATGAAGGATGGTGATTAACCACTTTGAAATGTGATTAAATGATGATGATTGTTTGCGATTTGTTGTCCTCCTTTTCGTTTCGTTTCGTATCCTCGTAATCCCCTTATTTCTTTTTTTCTTTCTTTCTTTCTCACTGCTCCTCGTTTTTTTTCTTCTTGTGTTTTGCTTATAAACTTATTATTGTTGCATTTCTTGCTGTTCTTGTTCCTTTAGTTGTTGTTGTTGTTGGTTGCTGGTTGTTGTTATTGGTGTTCATCAAAATCTGCTTGAGTTTAAGTTTTATTCTCTTTTTTTTTTTTTTTTTTTTTTTTTTTTTTTTTTTTTTTTGATTACATGCTACAGTTATGTTGATCCGTAATTTTTTCTTTGCTTTTTTTGTTTTATTAAAATTTGCTTGCTTTATTTCTTTATAAATTTTTGTGGTTTAAATAGCTCTTCTTGTTGTTGTTTTTGATTTCATTCTGATTAATCCATTTAATAAAAAAAAAAAAAAAAAAACCACAACATTTAATCCTTTCTTCATCTATAAATAGTCGTCATTTGGTCATTTTACATGATGATTGCTTTTGTTGTTTCTCTTGTTGTTGGTTGTTGTTTTTGATTTTCTCTTATTAAATTTTATTATTATTATATTGATGACATTCATTTGTTGTGGTTTCAAGTTTAAAAATATGTACAAATCTGAAATTATAAAAGAAAAGAAATCATTAATATTTTTTTTTCTTTTTATAAAGGAAAATTCAAAAGATCAAAAATGTAACAACAACAATAGCAGCAGCAACCGGTAGACATCCATCATTCACTTAAAGTAGTGAGAACAGGATCAGAGTAGCCTTTATAATAATAGTAGTAGTAGTAGTAGTAGTAGTAGTAGTAGTTGTAGCAGTAGTAGTAGTAGTGGTAGTAGCAGCAGTAGTTAGTAGTAATCTTCCACCACCTGCTTTGAAGAAGTATGTACATTTATTTATTGCATTGTATTTTTACTATAAACCAGAAAGAAGGACATCTTGGACTATGCTGAAGATATGATACTCTTCACGCACTAATCCACCAGAAATCGTTTTTTGTATGAGAGCTATACGATCCAGTAATCCTAAGATGTTGAAATTTACATAGTTGGTGAACATGGATCAGAACCAAAAAAAAAAAAAAAGTTTTTCTAATAAGAACATGAATTTGAGTAGGAGGTTTGTATGGGAGCTATTCCTCCTAGTGGTTCCAAAAAGCTTTGTGCAAAATTTCAGCTCTCCAGCTCAAAAACTGAGGGATTAGTTTGAATACATACAGACGCACATGGCTAGATCAACTCGTCTCGTCACGCTGATCAAGAATATACATATATACTTTATATGGTCTACGATGTCTCCTTCTTTTCTTTACAAACTTATAATATTATTCAATACGTGAAGAGTTTAAAATGGGAAAAACGCTGCAAAAACATGACGATACAGTTTAAGGAAGAATACTGTGAGCGAACGCCGGACCCAGAAGTGGTTTGTTCGATTCCATTCCTAAAAATTCGATGTAAAAGATACAACTCGCACTGGTCGGCCTGTCACTGAAAAGTTGATAAAATTTTGCTACTGATGGAGCAAGACCGGCACGGAAACTGTCAGAAAATAGCCGAAGCTCTAAACATCAATCATATGATAGTTTGGAATCATTAAAAAAGAGGAAGCTACTCAAAGAAGTTCGATGTTTGAGTGCGACATGAATTAACGCAAAAAAAGTTAATTGACCGAATAACCACTGCTGAAACATTACGATATGGAACTATTTTTGATGCGAATCATTACGAGCGATGAAAAATGGATTAAATACGAGAATATCCAACGCAAGCGAATATGGTCAAAGGCCGGTGACTTTCCACAAACGACTTCAAAGCCTGGACTGACGGCAAACAAGGTTATGTTGAGTGTTTGGTGGGATTGGAAGGGAATTGTCTATTATGAGCTGCTAGAACATGTCGAAACGGTCAATTCGGTCCTTTACTATGCACAACTCGACCGTTTGAATGAAGCAATCAAGAAAGAGCAACCAGAATTGGTCAACAGAAAGGCAGTTGTCTTTCATTATGACAATGCTAGGCCACACTCATCTTTGATGACCCGGAACAAATTGACGAAACTTGGTTAGGAAGTTTTGATGCATCCACCGTATAACCCAGATCATGCACCCTCTGACTAAACAAAACTGTCTTCATGGTAAAAAACAATTGGCCAAACGAAGAGCCGCTGAAAATCACTTGGCGAAGTTTTTCGCTGATAAACCACAGAATCCGGAAAATGGCAAAAGGTCATAGATTGATAATAATGCCAATATATACTTGATTGAAATTGATTTTGAATAAAGAAAATTTTTGTTCACAAATGTACCAAAACACCGCGAAGACTTTTTATATGACCCAATATATTGCAAACGAAATTAACAATTCAAGATCTGAAAGAGACAAAGAAGAGCACAACGCAAGAGTAACACACCACACACATCACTTTCACCACCTACATATCTTCCCCCCTCCACCACTATCTTCTGTAACCACTTATAACCAAATTCATGCAACAAAAGTATTTATGTCAAATGCACATCAACAACAACAACAACAACGATAACAACAACAACAACAACGATAACAACAATAACGGAAACAATAACACAAAACATGTGCAGCAAATTATTAGTGTTGAGTTTTTCTTTTTATAAGGATGCTGATAGAATGAGATACAAATTTGAGAGAACAGCTGATCGATTGTATGCAAAAATTTATACTTGTATGTATGTAGTAGAACACTATAAAGCGCTTCATGCGATCTTATTATGATTTATCACGTATACGCACCCCAGCAGCAGCAGCAGCAGCAGCAGCAAAGCAACTACAATAGCAATAGCAACACTGAATGAATACTCTTTCTTTCTAATACTTAGTACCATATACATATACAAAATATTGTACATACAGAAATTCTCTTTTATTCGAATAGAATAGAAAATACATAATTCTAAAATTGATTAATTCACAACTCATGGTGCTTATCAAAAGTATCAGACAGTTCGTTTTTAGGGTTCCGCACCCAAAGGGTGCCAACGCTGTCCGTCTATCCGTCAGTGAATTCCATCTCATAAACCATAATAGGTAAACAGTTAAAATTTTCACAAAGTGTGTGAAATTCAATTGCCGCTACAACAACAAATAATAAAAATTAAATATTGTTAACACAATCAAAAGGGTCTTCCCCCCATACAAGAAACATGTACTCCAATATGTACTGTGCGCAGTTTTCACAGCAGTGCTCACAAAAACTGTGATGTGAAGATCATATTGTTTACAATTATTTTTTGTTTTTTATTTTATATGAACACTGTACAAATGAATAAATTGTACTTTCCGCCATAGCATATCATGCACGATGATACGGAACCTTTAATGTGCAAGTCGGACTTTGACTCGACTGTTTTTTTAATATCTGGTTAGCAATTAAAAAGAGAAATTCAAAAACAATTATGCCAATATTGCCATTCAATTGTCAATTACTACCAATAGTTTTTTTTTTTTTTTCATTTAGTCGATAATAATAAAAATCAGAAAGAAGGGTATGCAATCCCCTAAAAAAGTTTTTTGTATGGGAGCTATGTGATCCAGTAATCCTAGGATCTTCAAATTTACATGGTTGATGAATATAGATTAGAAACATCTTGTATCCAAATTTCAGTTTGGTTTCAGCACCACAAAACCAAAAATCCTTGTAGTGGTTTGATTCGGCTGATTCTGAGAAATGTGTTGCGGCGTATAGTAAAAGGAAAAAGCTTTGTGTAAAATTTTAGCTCTTTAGCTCAAAAACTGTGGGACTAGTTTGCATACACACGCTGCTACTTAGGCATGTACTCTGTACTATTCAGTTTTGAGCTCGTAAACTGTAATTCGAGCGTACCAAATGTGTTGAATGCGTCCCAGACCAGAAGAATCTTATATCTATGATGATAAGGCTGCCGGTAGGTAAAAATTCGCTTCTTCTCCCATGCTATACCGTAAATAGTAATCGTCTTATAATTTTGATAAGCATCTTAACACCATAAAATGGAAATTCGAATTTCTGTTCTTAATCTTAAGACCAAATTAATTTTCTATTGCTTCAACATCTTTCGTATAATATTAAGCTATGATACAAAAAATGAAAGGTATTTAGAACAAATATTGTATAAAGAAAAATGGAATAAAATATCGTTGTAGTATGAAATATGTACACATTTCTCAACTTAGTATTTTCTAAAGAATTTGTGAAATTTTTAAGAATGAAATTGATTTGCATATATATGTATTTAGTATCTTTTGTACACTATTGTAGAAGTAGAATTTGTTACCAATGACGACTGCTTTCATGTAAGTGGCCCGCCGTTTCTTGTCATCTCTCGTTTATTATAGTATTCTAGTACCCTTGAGAGTAAAGAGGAGATTAAGATCCAAAAGAACATGTGTTTATTTAAACAACAATCTCACACCACCCCAACGACCGAAAAATCGACTATGAGGCGATAGTATGTATGTATGGTATGTACTCCTCTTTCAAATGAGGTAATAAGGAGAATAATATCCCAAGGAATAGTAGAGGAGGATAAAGTTTACACGGACAAATTGTTTAAATCTTAAAGGCAAACTCTCATCTCACCTCAACGACCGAAAAGAGAATGGTATATGGTATAATTCTCTTTAAAAAAATAAATAAAATGTTATATGTTTATATGCATTGAAAAGCAGAGCAATATTAATTTAAACAGTCTTTCATGTCTTAACTTGAACATCTTACACCACCGACCAAATAGAAGTTTGTATATTCTACATTAAAAACATGACAACATACAGATCTACTAAGGGTATCAATGTTAACAACCACTTAACTTAACCTAAGATCCCATAGGGTATAGGGTATTTTTCGATCACTTTTTGCAGCATTGGAGGCCGTATAAAGGCAGTTATAACGTGGCAAATGTTATTTTCCAAAGCGTCAGCAGAGACTTCACATAGCCTCACAAATAATAATACAGCGGTAATAAATTCCATTATCTTGGAGGCCAAGATAAGTCCATTACGCGAATTTATTCGTTCACCAAACGTTTCTTTCAATAAATCGAAATCGATTCGACTTCCTCCGGGCCAGCTGAGGTGGCCATATACCGGAAATCATATTCAAAAAAAAAATCGCAAAAAATTATCTTTCGAATAAAACCAAATTCATAGCAAATAAAAATCATTAATCTGTATTCTTTATTTCAATTTCAAATTCTATACCTCTAAAAAAAAAACACCCTCTATATACAGTCGATGGAACTCTTACAATGAATTTTTCTCTCTAGGGAAGCTGTTATTGCACCAAATATTCTTGATAAGTATTTAATTAAATGAATTTATTTAAAAATATGCCTTAATCAATCTATCGAAACGTGCGAGCACATATACAAATGTAATTTCTTTAGAATCTTTAAGAATTATTAAGATTACATAGATATTGATTATTATTATTATACTCTTCAAGCAGTTTGTAACACAAGAAGAAGACAACAATGGCCCCATAAAAACCAAAGTTTAAATCAATTGTAAAATTGTAAGTTATTAAGCTGAATATTCTGGGTGGTGAACCCATGTAAATGTGTCAAGATCCTAGGCTTAGTGGATCGCATAGCTCCCATTCAATTATTTCGGTCTCAATGTTGGAATACAGAATGAATACTACTGACTTTACTCTAAATATAAGTCAAATGAGTAATGTAATAATTGTGTATTACCAAACACAAGAGCTTAAGCAAAAACGTCTTCTAGGGAATGCATGAAGATAATAACAACTTCAGCATAGCTGATAACCTTCTTTGTTTCTTGTTTTTATAATTTATCAGTTTTCAGTCTGCATATGTTTTGCTAAATAAGAATTACAAGTTGGTTATTAGTATGTACATTTTCCCCCATTAATGTCTGTTACCATAAGCAACCCAATTGAGGCCACAGTGACGATGTGACAAGCTTTCGCCCTCTCCTAATCTACTCAACACTCTACTCTAATTCACTCTTTAATGTCTGTTTTTATATGATGATGTTCGGGTATGTGTTCGGGGAAATTCAATGAACGTCGAAACAATTTGACTGTTTTACTTATTTCTTTGTTAGGAATTCAATTAAATTTCAATGCGTCAATTCAATAAACAATTTCCATGAATATTTAATAAACTTTTCGTTAAGACCAAAGGTTAACGTTGCTTAATAGCAATTGGCCTAACATGATTTAAAAAAATTAATTAAACCGATCAAATCAATATCAATTGATAAAGTTAACCATATTTCAACAATACAAAAAGTATGGAAAACTTTTGCATTTTATAGAAAATGAAATTTTACAAAACAGAAAAATTCAACATGAAAATTAACACAACAAAACAAGATGCAAAAAAACAAAAAAAAATGGGGTGAAAAAGGTGTGTGAAAGCTTCACTGAAACAAAGTTAATATTGTATTATCACTTGTGTTTTGAGCTTCTTCGTTTTTGTTTTGTTGTTTTTGACATTTGTTTTGTAAATTAACTTAAATCATCATCAACTCATAGCTTTGCTTTATTTTCACACTGATAAGACCAAAAAAATCTCGTACAGAAAAAACGTTTCCAACGAAAAAAAAAAAAAACCAAAAAATTAAATGAGAAAAAGGCACGAAAAAATGGGAATTCTCTAGAATAAACACAAAAAATAAATGTAAATAATATACAAATATGAGAGGAGAGTTCGTATATGAGAATATACATATGTACATGATGTATGTATCTACGTTGTAGATCTGTAGATTTTGTTATTGTAAAAGATATACATGCTAATTAAGAAAAAATAAATAGTAATACTTATTAATAACAACAACAATAACAACAATAATAACGACGCATTGAAAAATAAACATATGAAAACGCTCATTTCATAGTCACTAAGTCATACCAACTATTGCCGATTAACGAATCGAAACCAAACCAAACCAATCTGCTGAGCTGAGAGACACAGCTGCAAACTATTGTTACTTCATTGTATCATTCAATATTGAATCTATTGAGAAATTTGAAAAGGACTGAAAGATAGAAATATGATGAGATTAGACTAGTGACGGATCTAGGGAGAAAATAAAATATAAGTACATAGTATATATGTACATATATACAGGTATATATAGATAGAATAATTAATCGAAGATGAGTTAAAGTTCTTAGAAATATACCATTTCGTTTATGTTACATGTATGATAAATAAATCAATAGACGTATGATTAAGTTAATGAATGAATGAATAAAGTTATCAATGGAATAAATTTTATAATAGAAATCAGAAAGGTTAAGTAAACATCTTTAAACATACATACAACGGTATGTTTCTGGAAACTCATCAATTGCAATGGTTAATATATCTTATGAATCAATGAAATGATTTAAATCAACAAAACTTCACATCTGTCCATCATGGTAGCTATACGATCCTAGGATCATGAAATTTACATGGCTAATTATACTTTTTTCCTCCAAATTTCAAGGTGATAGCATAAAAACAAAATCAGTGTTTCTAATAAGAACATGAATTTGAGTAGGGGGCTTGTATGGGAGGTACATCTCCTGATAGTTCAAGGGTGCTGAAATTTTTGTGGCTAATGTATATGAGTCAAACACATCCAGTTTTCAAATTTCATTTCGATAGCACAAAAAACAAAAAAGTCTAATAAGAACGTTAATTTAAATGGGGGTTTGTATGGGAGGTACCCCTCCTGGTAGCTCTAGGATCATGAAATTTACATGGTTGGTGGATATGGTCTAGAAACTCATGTTTTTCTAATAAGAACCTTATTTTGACCTTGGGATTTGTATGGAGGTACCTCTCCCAGGGGTCCGATTCGGCTCGTTCCGACAATTGTATTGTCCAAGGTAAAAAGCTCTAGCTCAAAAACTGAGAGTCTAATTCGCGTACAGACGAACAGACAGACAGACATCGAGCTGCTCACCAATATATATACTTTATGTGGTCTGTGATGTCTCCTCCTGTGTGTTACGAACTTCATTACAAACTTTTAATGCTATTCACTCCCGTAAAGAGTTAAAAATGCACACAAAGTTTTCATATATAATCAGATTGTGAACCCACATGGACCCATGGCATTCAAGTATGAGGCCACATAAAGAAGATCAAAGTACTGCATATTAAAACACTACGCGCAATTATAGGAGCACCCTGGTACGTCTGTTACAAATTTGTTTGCATATTTGTCCCATTTGTAGTCAACGAAATGATTAATATTGTTGATATAACTGGCTACATATAGACCCCATTAAAAGATCTCATCCTTATGAACTATTGTAATTAAAAGAAAACTTAAAACAAATTACTTTTGTTCTTGTCATAAATATACATATAAAGTCAGTAAGACTGTTTTTTTTTGATTTAGTTTAGTCATTACACGTTTCATACTATATGGATGATATTTGTATAATATGTTTGTCATTAAACAATAAGTCATGTATAGAAATGAAGTTTATAGTCCTAGTTTATACAAAGTTGAATTGTTACATATTAAAAGGTATTGTGAGGTACAAATAAAGATTGAAACAAAACTTTATTGAGGAGAAATATTGATGTTTCATCAAAAACTTTCGTTCTAAACCCCTTTGTATTAAGTCTTTATATCATAAACTTATTTTTGCTTCCATTATCAACAAAATCTTATGTCCATCTGATCATCATAACGCTAGATACTCCGATATATATATGTACACATGTAATTGGTTTTATATTGCAAACAATTGCTGAAAATGTTTTTTTGATAGAAAAAAAATATACATCCAAAACTTGATGCATTAAAATTAGAATTAATCTGTCTGATGATTCAGAATCTTGACACCTGATTAGATGAATAAAGTTTCTTCATAAAAAATATGAATTATTTTATATAAAGTGATATATTGGCATATCAATATATTTTTCTTTAAAACTGTTATTTAATTTTTCCGATTATTATGTACTTGCATTAAAGTACAACTGAAATCTCAACAAATGAACAATGAATGAAGAAATTATCCATGGACAAATTAAAATGAATGAATGTTTATCTGAAAATCAATCACCCCTAACTCAATAACACTGTTGACAAACTCAAGATTGTACTCTTTCGACTTTAGATTAGAAGCTGTTTTTTGATGGAAAAAAATATCAATAAAGCAAAGCAATGGCATCGCTGGCGAGTGTTATGGAGACTCTGTTCTATCAAAATGAACCATCGAACGTTAGTTTACGTTGTTTTAACAACGTCATATGAATATAGATTATCCCGAGTGTTCTTCCCCCTCCGGGAACTGATATGGTTATTATTATTCTCCTTGTGACTGGAGGGTAGATATATGGGAAGCCATCCCATGAACCCTTACGTTGCTTTTGGAGTTCGAAGTTGGAGGTGCCTTGAGCACTGCGGTCGGGGGTGTATCGTGGTGGCTGTGATTGAAACCCAAATTGCGGGTAGAGTTAGCTTGCTAGCTCGACGTGGAGTTGCGTAATACAACCAAAAGCTGTCGTGGCGGACAGTAATGAGGTGTCAGATAGTCCTCAACTCCTCACCAAGGGGGAGTCATACTAAGCACACTAGTGTGTCTCTTATTGGTACCTGCGGATTTATCCAAGGGGTCGCCGATCGACGTATTCGATCTAGTGCCAAGACAGGTGTTCACGTTAAAATACAGACTATATATCCCCAATCTTCTGTTCATTCAAAATCGGCATTTTTTCCCAAAGAACATAAAGCGAAGTTATGTAAGATAGCAGGCACCTTAAAAATATCAGAAGGTAGTTTTTTAATAATTTTGCACGAAAATTTAAGCATGCTTTACTTGTATTCGAGGTGGGTGCCACGTTTTCTCACCCCGGACAAAAAACAACAAAGTTTCGACTATTCAGGGCACAATTTGGAGCCTCTTGAGCGAGATATGAAGGATATTATAAGGGATCAAACATGGATCTGTTACTAAATACTTGAAACAAAAAGATGTACCATCTACTATCTTGAAAAAGCTAAAACTATAAATAGCGAATATTACATGGCATAAATTCGATTGATTGAGTGCAGAAATAAAAAAAAACACCACACAAGCAAAAGAAAAACATCCTGTTCCACCGAAACAATGCCCCGTCGTGACACAAATCGATGATAACCATCGTGTGGTTAAATTGAATGAATTACGCTTCGAATTGTTACCTCAGATCTGGCCCCCCCCATGTTTCAGGGAACGAAATTTGGCTCTAATGGAAAAGTGATTGCCAGCACTTTGAGAGCAAAGACAGAAGTTAAAAGAGCCTTAGAATGAATGTATCACTCTAGAAGGAGAAAAAGTCGATTTTCTAAAAATAAATTGGTTGTCTTAGTCAGACCGAAGACGTATTGAGTGATATGCTTATGTATACGCAGATATTCTATTTCTTTTGTGTTTATGTAACTACTGCAAGTGAAGTGAATTGAAGTGAAGCTTAAATGATATGTCGACAACAGAACTGACAAAACAATAGAGAATATGTATATGACACAGTGATTATAATATATATCACTAAAATAACTTATTTGTAAAGTTATTTCTTTGTCAACTAAGAAATTCAAATTTTTTTAATTGAAAAATTGAACACATTATGTGCATATTATCATATTAAGTTCCCGAGATTTGTATAAGTTCTACGAATATACATATGCAACAGGGAAATACAAAAAAATGTAATCTTTTGTTTAACTAAAAGATTAGTTTGCAGACGAATAGATGGAAATAATAATGTAAATTGATTAGTCTCGTCGTCACGCTGATTAAGAGTCTCTGCCCCTGTATACATATATATAGTATTTTAATGAGTCTACCTCTTTAAGTTTGTGATACGAACTCTTTGACTAACTTTTAGTAAATCATAAGAGTTCAAATTAATTATTATATGTATTTATAGTTTTTACTTAAGGCTGCAATAGCAGCAACATCTCATCAATTCACGCTGAGCATAAAACAACTAAGCAAAAACAGTTAGAAGCGTGTAATACCAACAACAATAGTATTAACAATAATACAGTAATAATACAGTATATTCGAAAAATGTGAACACTCATATTATTGACTAAAGGGACTTTAACGCGATCATATCAGTTTCTGTTTCAGTCAACAGCCGGTTTTTCATACAGATAAAAACCAAAAACTGAAACGGATACTCAGACTAAAACGGGATGGCCAATCAGACCTATGTATTTGTTTCATTTTAGTTCTATAAAACTCCTAGATGTAAAGAAGTATATCATGACTGGCATCAATTCTATTGAAAAAATGGAAGAGTGCATATATAAAACTGACTGACTGGCTGCTATGTTCAACCATGATTTTGTTATACTTTTCATGTAGTGTTTTTTATGCTATCATCTTGAAATAGGTTTCTAATCCATATACATCAACCATCCCAGGATTACTGAATTGCATAGCTCCCATACAAAAAACGTTTTCTAGGGGATGCGTAAAGAGTATTACATCTTGGGTATAGTCGAAGATACTCTACTCTGTAGATTTCATTGAAATTTTATAAATACACTGAAAACTGAATGGATCGTGAAAAATGAACTTTTTTTCCTCACTGAAATGAGACTGATATGATCGTAAAACGCGCTTAAATTGTAATGTGAACAAAAGTTAATATATGTACAAATATTTATTTAAAAAAAAAAAAAAAAAAAAAAATTTGAAATTTAGTTCAAAATACTTGAAATGGAAATAGAAAATTCATAAAAAGATTTGAACTTCCATAAATGCAATAATATCTTTATCGATAAGGTTTTTGGAATCAATTAATCAAAAATTATCAGATAATTTGGTTGATAATAAAAAGGAAAGCACAAATCGATAGAACGAATAATAAATTCGTTGCTTAATGATATTACAGAAATACTACTTTATTGATTTGGCTTATGTTTAGGGTATAGTCAGTATACATACTGTGTTTGACATTGAGACCGAAATATTTGTATGGGAGCTATGCGATCCAGTAATGCCGGGACATAGTTCGCAAATAAGGGTCAGACACTTATAGAGTCCAAATTTCAATTCGATAATAAGAAAAACAAATAACTTTCTCTAATAAAAACATGAATTTAAACTTGGATTGACATGGGAGGTACCTTTCCTCGAGGTCCGATTCGGATGATTCCGACAAATGTGCAATTTAAATCAAATAGTCTTGTTGAGCTGATCAAGAAAAATGCGTGAAGAATATAATATCTACTATAATGGAATTGGATAAATTGACCACCTTTAAAACGCCGATGAGTTTGGAATATAGTTGGAGAATTCTTCCACAAAAAGCTTTGAATTTATCTTTCGAATAAAAGTGGCTCTAGAAAGATGCCTCAAGAATAATAAGGAATAATAAAACGATGTACACGTGTATTTCTAAGATCGCGTGTATAACATGAAATGTTAAACTAATCAAATATTCAGTTTATAGTCTAACAAAATTTAAGTAAAATTACATTATTAGCAAATGTAAAAAAACTTGTAAAATTGAACACGGTTGGTTTCAATTAGTTTACAATATTGTGAGTCTACTGTAACAATAACATTAACAACAACAACTGTTACAACAACATTAAACATTAATCGCCCGACAATTTGTTCCGAAATATGTTTGACACAAATTCAAATGTTTTGTTTGAATTGAATTGATTTGGTTGGTTGGTTGGTTGGATGGTTGGTTGAAGAGAGAATATGAACATGAGCATGGGCATATGAGGCAAGAGCAAATCAATTCCACTGTGGCATGTGGATGCATGCATGCCGCCTCAATATGATTTACACATTTACCCTGAAACAACAAACAAACAAGCAAATGAACCAAAAAATATTTTTTTTTTGATTTAACTAGTGAAAATATAGAAAACGTGCAACATTCAGAAAAATGAAGGTGCAAACATATGTATCTATTTCTATGTGTGTACGTGTATGTAAGAAAGGAACCTTGCAACTTGTTATCCAAAATTAAAATCATCATCATCATCAAATGCACTTGATTTATAAGTTTCTCACTTTAATATGCCACACAACCAAACGACAAACCGACGGAACACAGCCAGAAATCTATTGACTGACACGCGATAAAATAAATTCAACGAAAAACAAAAAATAAAATAAAATAGAAATGGAAATAAAAACCGAAATGAAAAGAAAATGGAAAATAAAGCTTAACGTTTACTCGTCGGTTTTCTCTTGTATTTCATGGGAAATCTAAGTTTTGTTTAAATAATATGAAGAAGGCGCTGAGTAGCGCTGTTCCGCACGCCGTACAACAGCAGTAAAACAATGAGATTGAAAATAGTTAAAGGTTCGTTGTTGTTTTACATCTCCCTCCGAGAGAGAGAAAGAGAGAGGGTGAGAGACTGAGAAAAAGACCGTACGAGTCGCAATGATGATATCTGAGAATCTGAATTGGTTGACAGTATTGCCAAGCATATTTGCGGCGGCAAATTAATTCGTGCACTCATTCACATTAAACTAGAAGCATAATACTAAAAGACAATACACAACAACAACATCAACATTGCATATGATTTAGTATTATTATTTAGTAGTATGATTATGCTGATTATTATTATTATATTGTTGATTTTCCCATTGAGGCACATGAAACACAAGCAATGCTAACTTAATTTAATATTGTGTTATCACCAATTGATGATATACCCATCCATACACATGCATGCTGCCTATATCTAAATCCATATATCCACATACTCATACAGACAGACATATGTATATGCATTAATAAAACCAACCAACAAATGTATGAATATGTGTGTTTATGTGAGCGACATACATAACATGAACACAAACATCACAACACAACAACAATACAAATAAACGAAGTGCAATTTGTGCTTTGAACGTGGCAATACTGCTGAGGTTGCTCGCTCTGCTCTGAGGCTGTTGTTGCTCGCTCAACAAAAAAGAGTGAATAATAGCAAGCAAACAGTATAAAGGGTACAGACAGAGACAGACTGATTGAGAGTGACAATAGCAAGAGAGCAAATAAAGCAAATATGAGTGCGTGAACGATTGCATCTTCAAAGAGATTTAACGTGAGAGAGAATCATAGAGAATTTAGTGATTGAGAGAAATTATATTTTACATGCAGTAAAACTGCACTTTACATGTAGAGAGAACGTAATAGCAAATCTATTGTATGTCATTTCAGAAGCTAGTGTAAGAAAGATAGAAGTAGGCATATTGTTCTGTTCAACACCAACACAACGCAATGCGAATGGCAAAACGGAAAGTGAGAAACATTTACTTTACTACTACTAATACTATTATAGTCTAGTATAGTGTAGTGTATGATACACCACCCCTCTACTCTACTCAACACAACCCTACGCTACTCTACTACACTAATCAATCTGCTGTTGCTCTTGCGCTTGTTCTTCTCCAGTATCGCCGTTCACAATAACAGGCGCTTCAGGTTGTCGTCGACGTCTTTGTACGTTTACGCAAATATTATTTGAATTTTGTCTTAATTTAAATTTTGTCGTTGTTGTTGCTCTTGTTGTTGTTTCATCTTTACTTTCATATGTTTTTATTTGTTTGTTGCTGTTGACAAATGTACACACACTCTCAAACACACACACACACATACACAATGAAATAACAACAAATATATGACGACCTTGCAAAATCTCACAATAAATCTTTGTTTATAACACACACTTAATATCACTGTTTTTTTTTTTTTTTTTTACATCACACATTACATTAAAGGACTTTAGGAAAGAAGAAAGGATTTCACAAGAAGCTGCTTACAATCATTACTCTGTTATCATCATTAATGATAGTTGCATTTGATTTCATTCTTCTTAGATTGGCGCGCGCTCCACAAATTTAAATTGAAATTTCTCGCATGATAACTTTTCTTGTTGAATTGAAACTTTTCTAAAAGATCTAATTTCTCTTTTTTAATATTACACTATATGTATATAATTATTGTATCATTCACTGAATTTGTAATTTTTGAACTCGATCGATACACCTGTAAATTTTATTTGTTATAAAAGAGGTGACGTTTTAATTAACATTTAGTTTTAAAACTTTTTCCATCATAATTATATGCGTTTCAGCTTTAGTTTGAAGAAATGAAGATCAATGATCGATTATTAATTTTTATTAAAGTTTTTCTTCTTGTTATTGTTATGATCTGCTTTAGTTCCGGTAAAGAAACTGATTAACAAAACACTTTCTGTCATCATAATTCTTATTATTATTTTTGTTGTTGTTTTCTTACAATGCACGATGGATGATAACAGGATTGGTTTCTTCGAATTTCCCCCACTTTGTCGATTACTGTTATAATGCATACCGCATATACTAAACCAATCAACCAAAGAGTTGGTGTGGTAGTGGCAGCGGATGTAAGGTGCACTGCTGTTTGATGGCTGTCTGTCCATCTGTCAGTCGGTCAGTACTATCCTGAACGCACTACAATGCTATGCTATGCTATGTTATGATATGCCATACCGTGTCATGTTGTAGATAGTCATACTTTTAGATGACAATACACGGTATTTACGGTTGTCATAATGTAGTCTAGTGAAGGGGAGTGAGTACTCTACCGTACCGTAACGTACTCCATAAAAACAAAGAGTGTTAGCAGCGTATTGGCTCATCTGAGAAGAGTATGATATGATAATAGCGTTGACTCTACCGTAGGAAAACACAACCAAATGAACAAACACAAAAATTAAGGAAAAAAAAAAAAAAAATGTTAAAAAAAAAAAAAATTACTCAATGCGCGTTCTTGTTGTTTTGCTGTTGCTATTGCTATTGCCGTAGCTGCTGCTGCTGTTGCTGCTTTTGTTGTTTTTGTATTAGCTTTAAGTATATTGCTACGCTGCTTCTGCTTCATACTACTAATTTTTGTCTTGTGTTTTGTATTCGTCGTCGTTGTCGACGATTTTGCTTGCTTGCTGTTGTTATATTTTTACTTTACTTGTGCTTACAACAAATTTATCACCACCGAACCATAAGCGAGCGAGCGGAGCGACCGAGCGAGCAAGTGAGCCAACGCACGAGGAGCGACGGCAACGGCATACAACGTCGAACGTCGCCGAATATACGATTCTGGTACCCGTGTACTCTCGTTGCTCTGTGTCGTATTATTGTGTTGTTGTTTTTGTTGCTGGTTTGATATTATGCCCACTTATTCGGATGGCTTTGCTTGCTCACACTACATAGCTCTTTGATTGGCTTTACTGGTTGGCTCTGATTCTTGTTGAGTTGGAAGAGTATAAAGTGTGTGTAATTTCGTTTGTATGTGCGCGTTTACTTGTATCTTCTCAGATGATGATTTCTCTTCTATGTATGTATGTTTCATCTGCTCGGCTGCTACCTTCCTGTTTAACTGAACTGAACTAACTGAACGCCGCGCCGCCATGGCGAACGAAGAAACATTCAACCTAGGTGGAGCTGAGGTGCAATCAGCTGTCCGCAAATTTATCCAGAGTTGACATCTCTCGCTGACCTAATTATAAACAATTAATTAATGAATTCTTATTTCTTGTAAAGATTTTTAATTTTATACTAAATATAAATAAAAATAATTTAATTTTTTTTATTATATGTTAAAGCAAATAAAATGCGATTATTCTATATATATATACATGACTTACAAATGCATGGCAACTCTTAAATTTTGCAGTCATCAATCTCGCTTGCTCTTATGACATATGTATATAGCTATGCTCTTTACGCCATAACAGCTCTGCTTATTGTTTATGTGTGGTTTGCCCCAACTCGTGGTGTGTTGTTATTTTCGTGCACTCAGTTTTGGAGGTAAACATTATTCATCATTAGCCCACGATTAATTCAATTCAATAATGAAATTATATAAGAAAAAATTGTGACAGTGGGGATAGAGAAAGATTGAGAGTGTTTAAACAAAATAATTTAATAAACAATAAAAAAAATGCCGGAATATATAATTGCCGGCATACCGGTACAATTTCCCTTTGAACCTTACGATGTGCAACGCGCATACATGGAAAAGGTAATAATATGCCTACGTGATAGTAGCAATGGTGTCCTGGAATCACCAACTGGTACGGGCAAGACTCTGAGCCTTCTGTGTTCTTCATTGGCTTGGATATTGTCACGAAAAACTGATTTAAAACTACAGCTGACAAAAAGTCAAGCTGAGATCACAGCACAATTGAATGCTCGTAGCGATGGCGACTTGGCAATGGCTGCACTAAATGCCGCCAGTGTAGCTGGTAATGTCATGAATAAGACCAACAACTGGGGCGTACCAAAAGTTATTTATGCCTCACGTACGCATTCACAACTCACACAGGCTATGCAAGAATTAAAGCGAACAGCATATTCCTTTATGCATTCTGTTGTGTTGGGTTCACGTGATCAATTGTGCATACATCCAGAAGTGATGCGCGAACAAGGCAACTCGAATAAAATGCAAATGTGTAAATTGCGTGTGCAATCCAAGAGTTGTTCCTTTTATACACGTGTCGAATCTAAAAAGGATCATCCAGATTTTCGTGGTCCCAGTATTATGGATATTGAGGATTTGGTGAAAGTAGGTCAGAAACTTAAAATGTGTCCATATTATGCATCCAAGGAACTTGTAAGCGATGCGGACATCACATTTATGCCTTATAATTATTTACTAGATCCAAAAGCACGCAAAGCCAATAAAATTGAGCTTAATAATACGATAGTCATCCTTGATGAAGCTCATAACATTGAGAAAATCTGTGAAGAATCCGCATCGGTTCAGATACGATCATCAGATGTGGCCATGGCCATTGAGGACATTTCGCATATAATGAAGGCATTTAGTAGTGGCGAAGCACAAGATTTCAATAGCGGCGATGAGCCAAAAGATTTTAGTTTAGAAGATTTAGCTTTACTCAAGGAAATGTTACTTGATTTGGAAAAGGCTATCGATGGTATTGTTGTAAGCAACATAGTCGATGGTGCAACATTTCCAGCTTCCTACATATACGAATTAATGGGTAAAGCCAATGTGAGTTTATAACATCATTGATTTGATCCTTCATTTATTGATATGTATGTATAATATTTTTCTTACCTTATAGTTCACATATAGCAATTGTGCAACTATATTAGGTTTATTGGATAAACTTGTCCAATTCTTGTTGGTTGCTTCACAGAATAGTGCATTCCGTAAAGGTGGCAGCTTTCAAATACTCAGTGATATGCTGGGTGTTGTATTCATGAACAAAGAAGATGTTCTACAGAAAGTCTATCGCAGCTTCAAGGTTCATGTAGAAATTGAAGAGACAAAACAGCAAAATCCACGTGGTGGTGCCAGTAATAAAGATGGTTGGCTCATGAAAGCCACTAGTGTAAGTGGTGCAACCAAGGCAGCCAAAGTCATAAATTATTGGTGTTTTAATCCAGGTTTTGGGTATGTAAACCCATCAATCAATCTTTAAATAAAGTCGAACTTCCATATAACGAATCCGCGCGGGATCGCAATTTTGGTACGATTTTTACTTGATCCTAGTTTTATACAAAATTATATGTAATCTGTAATTTTTTGCCCTCAACATAATCTTCTAATATATGTACAATACATAATAGAACAATGTCAAGTCTTTATCACCAAAAATGTTCGAATTACTTTCACTTGTATCAATTCGTAATGTGAGCTCTTCGTTATATAGATGTTCGTTATAAGAGAATTTCAACTGTAAATAAGATTTTAATTTTATATTTTAAATGCTGATAATTTTTATGGATTATTTCAGCATGGAACAATTACTAAACACCCACGTTAGGAGTATTATATTAACAAGTGGAACACTGGCTCCACTTAAACCGCTTATCGCAGAACTGGCCATTCCAGTTGCTCAGCGTTTGGAGAATCCTCATATTGTGAATAGTTCGCAAGTTTTTGTCAAAATTATTGGCTCTGGACCGGATCGAGAACAATTAATATCAAATTTTAAAAATCGGTAAGTAAACTGTTTAAAGGCAGTAATAATAACTTGCATAAAAAACAAAAAAGGTTTTGTATTAAGAACATGAATTTGAGTATGGGCTTTGTATGGGAGGTACCACTCCTATTGCCCCGAATCGGCTGATTCCGACAAATATGCTGCATATGGTAAATAGAAAATTTCAGCTCTCTAGCTCAAAAACTGAGCTACTAGTTTGCATACATACAGACGGACATGGCTAGATCAACTCGTCTCGTCACGCTGATCAAGAATATATATACTTCATAAGGTGTACGATGTGTCCTTCTTTGCATTACAAACTTCACTACGTGAAGAGTATACAAAAAGCCTCTATGTAAATTTTTATATGTAAAATCTATTGGTCTATTTAATTTGAAATTAAAGACAAATCATACGAGGAAAGGCATTAACAGATGCAGAAAAGTCAAAATAAAAGCTTATAAGGATGCTAACCTATGTATGTGCCAGAGCAGAACAGAAAAATGAAAAAGCATTATCCACATTAATATACAAGCCGTGAGATTTCTTATGGTGACAAATGAATTTCTTTGAGAGAAACCGTACGACTCACCATGATATAAAGTTATTCACGTTACACAAAATGGATTTTCAAGTCCGAATCCTTCATAGAAAGCAATAACATAGGGCCTCCATAGTCAGCACACCTAAACATTATCAAAACTGTTTTGGAAAGTTTTGCCCGAAAAGTCTGTGGATCTGGAGCTTCATTTCCCTGAATTATAAATCAAAATAATGCGACTTAATTCCAAACGGGATCTGTTTTTTTTTTATTTTTTTTTGTTAAAGTGTTGAAGTGCCGCAAAGTGTACTGCAGCAAAAGGGAAAGAGAAAGAGAAAGATTATTACAGTGTTTGTCGTCTATTTCTAGTGATAATCCAAAATATATCAGTTCCTTGGGCCAAACCATATTGAATGTTGCTCGTATCGTTCCTGATGGTTTGCTTGTTTTCTTTCCATCATATCCATTGCTTAATCAATGTGTGAATTCATGGCAAGCAAGTGGACTGTGGGCAGACATAAGCAAACATAAACCGATTTTTGTCGAACCGAGAGGCAAAGAACAATTTACTACAACAATGGAAGAATTCTATCAAGCGATACGTGACTTAAAAGGTGCCTGCTTTATGGCTGTTTGTCGTGGCAAAGTATCCGAAGGTCTTGATTTTGCCGATCGCAATGGTCGTGCAGTTATCATAACTGGTCTTCCATTTCCACCACTCAAAGATCCCAAGGTGGTACTCAAACGACGTTATTTAGATGATAATCGTACTAAAGAGAATGAGTTGCTAAGTGGACAGGAATGGTATGGCTTAGATGCAACACGTGCTGTTAACCAGGCCATTGGCCGAGTTATTAGACATCGGCATGATTATGGTGCCATATTGTTGTGTGATTCCCGGTTCCAGTATCCTTCACAAATGCAACAATTATCTAAATGGATACGTGGTCATTTGGGTGCGGCAGCAAAAAATACAACATTTGGACCAGTTGTACGTGAGCTCAGAGAATTCTTCAAAAATGCCGAAAAGACTGTAAGCGGAATATTTCTTATATATGCCCGTTTATTCATAATTATCATATCTTCTTATGTTTTCATTGTATAGATGCCTAAGCCAAAGGAGCGTGCAATTGAATCTTTATTACAAGAGTCCTGTGAGGAGGCTGGCATTATGCGAAGCAAATATTTTGCTGATCCAAAAGAGGTTCTGGCTGCAAAAAATGTTTACGAAAATGCCCATAAAGTAGCCATGTAAGTGAGAGCAGAAACTTCTTTTTTATATCTGTTTAAATAGTTATACTAAATTTTTTTTCTTTTAGCAAAGTTGAAAAGACAAATGTCATAGAAAGTTGGTCCCCAAATGATTATGCAAATGCCGCTGGACGGCCTCATAGTGATAAGGCACCACCCAGTGCCATGGATTTCATGAGTCGCTTAGATGCTGATGTCTCATCGATTGACTTTAATAGCAGTAGCAGTAGCAGAAGCAATACTGGTGGTTTAGTGAAAATCCATAAACGTGAACGTGCCTCACCATCACCTACACATGACGCTACATGCAGTTCAATTGATCATACAGCAGATTTAGCAAGTCAGAAAAAGAAACGCTATAAATTAATTGATAATATCAATAGCAATTCCTCGGCAATGCTCAGTAGTCAAATGCCAGGTGGATCACAAAGGCAAAGTAGCTTATTCGGTTATTCATTTGTTAAGAAACCTCAGATTGTCTCACAAAACGTGAGCATAGAAAAACAGGCACCCGAGGACCGTTTAGAATTTCTACGAGTGGTAAGTAGCGTATCAACTATTCAGCATAGGTTGTGAATTGTTTTGTTTCTTTTATAGCTTCGCAGTGTTCTAAGTGCAGAGAATTTCAATGCCTTTACCCAGGCTTTATTATCTTATAAACATAATGACACTTTTGATGGACTAATGTCATTACTCTTGGATATATTGGGAAAACCACAATTACATTATATATTACGTGGCATGCGCCGATTCCTTAAGAATGAACACAAAACTGAATTTGATGTCCGACTCGAGAGTTTCATATCAGACAGATAATCATCAATATCATCGTCATCATCATTGTTATACTTACATTTTATATTTTATTATAATTGTTTACCGTCTAAATATAAAAAAATACAAAACATTTTTAAAATAAAATCAATCATGCATTGTTTATACTCTCTGGTTAACATGGGAGACGAGACGAGTTGATTAAGCCATGTCTGTCTGTCCGTCTGCTGAAATTTTGCATGAAATTTTCTTTTTATCTTACGCTGCATATTTGTCGGAATCAAATCAGAATCGGACCTCTACAAACCCAAATTTAAATTCATGATCGTATTAGACAAACTTTTTTGTTTTTATGTTATTGATCAGTAATTTGGTTAACATAAGTGTCTGACCCATATTCACCAACCATGTTGATATGTCAAGTTCCTGGGGTTACGGGATCGCATAGCTCCCATACAAAGCCTCTGTTACAATAAAACTCATATGATAACGACATTTGGCCAAAAAATCTCCGCATGCATGAAATCGACTCTCCTGTACGGAAGCGAAACCTTGCTGATAACACAATGGTGGGCAGTTTACGATTTCGTATACTTTCGAGAATGCTTTATAGTGACTGATTCGAATTCTCAGATACAATTCAAATTGTTGGACAAAGACCATTTATTAATTCACTGACTATATTTTGAGTGAAAGAAACAATAACTCATGAGAAATGACTTCATATGCAATTGTATATAATTCTGTCTCCAGTCATAATTCTAAGAGTCTAGAAACTATATTAAAAATACTTAAATATTATTATTATTTCGGAAATATATAAGGTATTTATAAAAATGAGCCAAGTGAGAGTCGGACTCGCACATGGAAGTTTCCGTAGACACTATTGTATATATTTTTTACTGTATATTTCAGTGACCATACTTGAATTTACTCCATTTTTGTTTCAATATATGGAATAACTGATCAAGTGACACACAGATGGCGCAAGTTTTAAAATTTTCAGTATAATAAATTATTGCTTACTTTTAGGACATCATACTAACAAGACATTTCTTGTATGGAAACCCCGTTTAATTGTTAACTTTATTTGATTTTTTTTATTTTTTGTGGATATGACAATAGAAATACACATTCTGTAATAATTTCAACTGTCTATTTAATACGTTTCAAGAGATACAGCTGGAGTCGGACGGACAGCGGAAGCTTAGTAATAGGGTCTCGTTAGAACCCTTTGAGTACGGAACCCTAAAAATTAACCACATACATTATTAATTTTGCTTATCGATATCACGTACTGTGGACATACATATTTATTATCAAAAGATTATGAGACATTGTTTGATATTAACAAAATTTATTTTATGAAAAATAAATGAAGTATTTCGATCGATTATTTGAAACCATTAGACAGAAGCATTTGATCATCTACAGGATTGACGAGGCTCCAGTAAACTCCGGTTTAATTTTTCAAGTATAAGTGGACGGTTTAAGATATTCAATCCTTTGAGATGCCTGATATCTCTACTATTGTTAAACATACATATTGTTAGATCATTAATAAGATAATGCAAAATTTTGATGTATTTTATTTCTTACTAACATTTTTCTTGAACAATACTTTGAGATCATTGTGGATTTTAAAATTGCTCACATACCAAGGAATACTTGTTATACCACATAGAGGCACAGACTTGTATAATTGCACTATCTCAGTCTGTTAACGTCAACTTCACATGGACATTCCCTAGAGCGGTATGGTCTATGTCCCGGCTTCACATAACAACAACTGATCACATAATACTGCCGGAATGCTGCAGTAACAATAAAATGGCTAAAGCAATGGAAAATATTTGTCAACATACGGAAAGAAGTCTGCTCAAACAACTTTCACCTTGAGCTAGCATGGAAACTATGTACTTCTCAGAAGCCTTGAACAGCTCCACTCCACCACAAAGCGATGCAGGTAATTATCTTGGGTTACAACACCTGGATAAGAAGATTCACATTAAGAAATCAATTGCAATTTTTTCGATTTGGATTTATTGGCAATATATTTATAAACTGGATATGCTACTATTGCTATTATTATTATTATTACTTTTTCCTTCCTTTATGGTTAAATATTCCCAGTACTTTGCCGCGGGTCATTTCTTCAGCTTCTCGGACACCAAGTTGATAGACTTGATCGTGTAATTCTTGGATTTTTGCCGCTAGTTCTTCTGGGGACAAGGTAGCGAGTTCTGAAAATGCAATTCATTCATTAATTATATATAAGAATCGATATAAATCGATAAGGGATTATACTGTTCATTTCTTCCATATCGTCCGATGTCAATTCTTGACTATTTTCAATGTTTTGCATGTGAATTGGCGTGTCACTCATGGTAAGGAAATCCGTCATCCCAGGTACTATTGATAAATAAATAAAGTTAAACACTGAAATGGAATAATATAGACTTGACTGTTAATATTACATTTTTCCGGCCACTGCACAGGTGATTCACGTAGTGTTTCCATTGACAAAAGAACTTCACTAACATCATCTTCATAATCATCATCCTCGTTGTACTCCTTTAGTAGCCTATTGTCGTCTGTGTCCGACAGACTATTCTCCATCTGTATGGTTATTTCCATTGCAACAGTTTATATATTTAACATAAAGGACACTATAATAATTTAATTTTTGCTTTGTGTTTTGTGTGTCTTATTTTAATCGTTTATTTACACGAGTTCATTATTAGTTTATTTACCAAAAAATAAGTGTTGATCAACAAAGCAAAGTAGTGTTTGTGAGTAATGCTGGAAAATGCTATATAGCAATTGTCCAACAGATGGCGATGTAGAGCAAAAACATATGTTGTCTGCCACACTTTAATTATGGAAACAATTGCAATTTAATACAGTGGCTCCCAGCAGTAGCTCATTGGAACTTTAAAACGGTTCTGTTCCGTAACTAATAATAATATCGACAAAATTTGAATGTAGAGTTGTAGCTATGTATTTAAATAATGGTAAACATTTTAAAGGTACCATTAAAAAATATTCCTCTTTTCACAAATACAGAAAATGCAAATATGTATACAAGAAAAAACAGGTCACAGCTCATTACGTGCAGTCACTTTTGGTAGTGGGTTTAGGTAAACAGTTGCATCGTATATCATCATTTTTTGTCTATTTTTTTTATTGTCTTTCGCAATTTATTTTTCTAAAAATTCACTTCCATTGCGATTCCAAACCAGGATACACGTGTTTTAGTTAAATGTCTTCACGAACCAGCTTACAGAAACGTGAGTTGGTCATAACTCATTTCAGAAATGGAGTTAGCCAGCACAAAATATCTGATATTTTTGACTTAAATCCCAGCACAGTCCCGAGCATAATGGAAAGATTTTTGCCCGAGAATAGAATAGCGGATAAAAGCCCAAAATCGCCCAATAAGATGGAATCAGCAAGTTCGGCTTAAGATTGCAAATGAGCACGTGGCGAAGCCAACTTACTTCTGGGAAGTTGTTATTTTTGAAGACGGGTCCAAATTTAACATTTTTGGCTCTGACGGGCGAAATCAAGTGTGGCGTAGGGCAAATACAGAGCTACAAAAACAACATTTAAAACCAACCGTGCCGCATGGTGGAGGAAGTGTCAGGCTTTGGGCCTGTATGGCTGCTTCAGGAGTCGGAAGATTAATTTTTATTTATGGAACAATGACAAAGTAGTTGTACGTAAACGTTCTTGAAGAATATTTGATCCAGAGTGCTGAACTGTTGGGCCTACAAAAACGTTTTCGTTTGTACCACGACAATGATCCAAAACAAAAAGCAGTGCAATCTTGGTTGATTTGGAATTGTCCCCACGTCATTATTCCCAATGCACAGTCCCCAGATATGATTCTTATTGAAAATTTATGGGCAATTTTGGACTTGGCCATACGCAGGAGGAAGATTTCCAACCGTAACAATCTAAAAACTCCACTGGTCGAAGAATGGCAAAACATATCCCCTCAAACCACCCAAAAACTTGTTGTCACAATGGGAATTAGATTAAAGGACGTTGTTAAACAGAATGGAGGCCATACCAAATATTAATATTTATTAAGTTTTTTTTTTCAGTTGATAAGCTGTGACCTTTTTTTAGTTTATCATTTATATTTTACTTTATTGATTTTAATATAATGAAAAAAGAAAGACTACCCTAAAAAATGACGTTCGAATTTTTCCGATATCTTTATTAGTTTCCGAACAGCACCGTTTCAAAGTTTAAACATGTTGCTGCATGAAATAAGCTGGGAACCACTGTACATATTTGAAATGCAATGCACAAATGCATTATATTATACATCTATCAAATGTACAAATGTTGGTTTACCACACCATTCGCTCTGTGGCCGGTTGCTTCCAAATGGCCATAGACAATTGACCATCTCTTCCGGAAAGCGAAAGTAGTATCGGCTTGCCCACATGATAAACTACTTTCTTAGCAGTATCTGTTCGCTTCACACCCTACTACGATAATCTTGATAACTGCATCAGAGGGCAGGTAAGAATACCATAGTTACACACCAGAATAGTGTGTTGTGTGAAACTTAATCACAGCACTTGGACAACCTTAACCTATTTAAGGTCGGATCAACAATGTATAGAACTCTCCTAAAAGAATTGATATCCACAGAGTGATGGCTGTTCAGACAACATCATTCTTCATTTACAAAAAGGATTAAAAACTGTTTCCATTTATGATCAAAATCACCGGTTAATTCTTTAGTATCATCGTTATCTGAATCAGAAACATGTGTCCATGACAAGTTGTTTTTTCTCTCTGTAATTTCAGTTTTTTGTGGTTCCCCTAATTACTTTTAACTCTTTTCTAGGTAATTTTAATTTCAATCTGAAGTAGAGATTTTCTTTTTATTGAAGTAGAGAGAAAGTTCTACTGCATATTTTCGATATTCGTTCAAAATTTAATTAACCGTTAATTGCTGGTATGAAAATTCCGTTAAAATTTTAAATATGTCAAATAGTCATTGTCGACATTTTCTCTTCTCTCATAGCTTGTACACATGCTCCCACTTGCTGCTTCCATGCGCCTAAAATGCTCTCTCTGATTGTTATCTCCCTTTCTTCTTATATGTATATATGCAATTTTCTATTTACTTTGTGTTGCATTGTTGAGAGTATTCTGCATATGATGATGATAATGATGATGATGATATATTTGCTTTCTCCAAATGCAGTGGCGTCATGTCTACCACTTTCTGATAGGCATTATAAAGAAAATTGAGCAATGGGATGCATCATTTGGAGGTGCAAAGATTATGGGAAACGTCAGAAAATCGTCAATAAAAGTTTTCCATAATTTCTAGCCTGGATGCATGGATATCACGGAATCATGGTGGAGTGGATTTCCATATGACATATGTAGATAATCAGTACCACTTCAAATACGAGTAGGATTTTTCCAGCTTGCGTCGATATTTTCAAAGTTGCCCAGCATGCTCTTTTCTGCTGTCCCCTATATAGTGACCGATACGACACAGATAGAACTGTGTAAGTTCGGTGAACCACGCAAAATAGGTATTCTGTTGCCTTACATGTGCAAAAGACCAGAAAAGAGGCAAGCTATGAAAACAGATGGAATTGTCATTAAGAGCATTCTACGCGCAGTGAAGCATAGAAGAGCCGAAAAACCATTGCCGGATTGTGGTTCGAAGATTATTGATATGTAGTCAACTCTTCTGGTGCGACAATATGAAAAGAGGTAGTAGGGTTTCACTGAGTTAGGCACCCGATGCTTTCCATCCGAAAAAACCCCCTTTCCTGAAACAGAATTTAAACACCGTCAATGGTCAAAAGAAAAGCCAAAAGTAGAAGCAGGAGAAAGCAAGACAAAATTATCACTTTCTCGGACACAAGGTTGCCGGTTGCGAGTGCAAGACAACATCAATTACAACCCACTACCATCACACCATCACCATTGCACCATCGTTAGGCTTGGCATTTTATGTACATACGTACTATACTATAATCAGTTCATTGTCAACTTTCAGCTATAGTTCAGAACGGCAAAGCAAACGATTCAATAGACCTACACAGTACAATTCTTTACCATTTTATTCCTCGCCACGCACTCGCATACACAGTAACACAGTAGAAGCAACAGCAGCAGCAGTAATAATAGAAACGCTTAGACACGCACATCATCAAGAGTTCATACTTCTAAAATAAAAGTTAGATTAATAATTCATAATAATTTTCCTACGTTGGTTGGTCGTTTTAAGTTGGTTGGTTAACAAAAGCAGGTAAGCGTTAAAATTAACTTGTGTGTTTTGGGTCCCTTAAATGTGAGTTCCTTTATACTCGTATATCATTTTTGAGTTTGGATTTTCTGAGTATGGATTTTCTTTTCATTTTTTTCCGTTTTAATAAATTCTTTTAGATTTGCCTGCGCGACGTTGCCAACCAACAATTGTGCTAACCTTGGCCCAGTTTATATCGACAATCACAACAGAAACAACAACAATAACAACAACAACTGCTGGTGCCTCAACTACTGAGTAAACAAGTTAGCCAGTGATTCAAAAAAAAAAAAACAAGAAAAAGAGTTTAATCAGTACAAACTGATATGGTCGAAGAAGGTGGCTGTCTGAGACAAACTGGCGGTGTTGGACCTGTAGCAATGCCAAATCCTGGAGGTATTGGTGGCTCTTCAAATCCAAATGCAGTCACACAATCTCATAATTCTGTCAATATGATTGCGAGTAATATGAATATGTTGAATGTGAAGGCAGGTGGTCATTATCTTTGGACAGACCGTGAACTGTTAATGCATCTACAGAACTATACTCCATTGATTTTGCTTATTGATTTCGTGGAAAAGACACGTACTAAACGTTTTTATGAATCATCAGAACGTTATGAGATACTCATGTTGGTCTTTATAATGCGCAAAGGTGCGCCATTTTGTGAGAATAAACGTTTTCCGATTGAATATTGGGTGAATCTATCAGTTGGACCCATAGCTGAAGCATTTGATCGTTTACAAGCCTCTATTGATATACCTGATCCACAACTGCCAATACACATGAGTGTTACGGATTTGACCAGCTGGAAGCAAATGTTCGATTCAGCAATGTTGGACATAAGACGATTTGCTTACTACACCGATCCACTGCAATTGGCCGATGTGGGTGTTTTCAATCGATGCACATTTGAACAACGTTATGGTATGCAATGGCAAGACTAAATATGCCTATGATTATAATGGTGGTGATAGTAATAATGATGATATAAATATTGATAACAAGCGAGTGTTTGCCAATATGAGGAAAAAATAAGCGTGTGGTGTTTCCTTCTTTAAGAAGATTTATACAACCTTATATACTTTTATTACGGAAATTGAAACTGTGCCTTCTTCTTCTGATACACGTATACTCAACCAGTTTCATCTTCTATACGTAGTATCTAGCATAGATATTATATCTACATACATAGTACATATACCTCTCTCGAACAATTTCTTTCTCTCATCAATCATGGTACAAAATCAATTTCCGTTTTGATATTTAAGATATTTATATTAATAATAATAATACTTATGAACTTTAAACAAATGTATATACAAATATATACATATATACATAAGTATATACTAAAAAATACATTTACATTGTCTCTAAAAGAGATCAATGTATTAAAAATACTTATTTAATATTTTTTATTCTCTTTTTACTTAGAATTTTTGATATGATATAATTTTTTGTCTTTAGGATTGAATATGCCCAATTCTTTGCCTCGTGACATTTCTTCAGCTTCACGGACGCCAAGTTGATAGACCTGATCATTTAATTCTTGGATTTTTGCCGCTAATTTTTGTGGAGACAATGCAGCAAGTCCTTGAAAATTAATTAAATCCATGATTTAAGTAATAATCTATATGCATGTATGTATATAAAAATGAGGCTAGTTCAGGGAAGAAAGTAGATAGAACAAATTAATGGATATTCTAAATGTTAATCTGCCTTTTTTCATTTGCCATAATAACTTGATTTAGTCTACTTATTTTGCTCCATTCTACGATTAAAGTTCAGTGTTCTCAGACATTTTCGGAAATTTTTATAAATCTGCGCTGAAAGGATTTACCAACAGGTCTTCGAGTTAAGTTAGAAATAAATTTCGCCCTGCATATCCAAAGCATTCCAAAACATAATCATTTGTCGTAGATATCCAAAATTACTCTTGTACTTCTGGCAATCAAGCGTTATATAAAACTTGCTTGCTTTTCACTAAGATTTGCCGAACTTTAGTCTTTTGGATATATTGTACATATATTATTTACTTAAATGAATCCTTTTTTATTATTGCAACTCAATTCCTTTGCACAACTAAGCGCCGCGTTTGTCAATATTCGTAGTATCTTCTCATAATTTGTGGAATCAGGTTGCTATGGTGCTTTCCTTTTTCTTTTTTTTCTTTTTCAATCCCATTATCAATTGACGCTCGCTCTTCCTTTGATGAACACATTCTTGTCACTAAATACAAAATAATTTTCTATCTCTAAGTGCTTGCAAACAGTTATTTATGCATTAGTCACAATTATATATGAACTTAAAGTATTGTGTGCCTAGGCAAATCTTGATTGCAATTGATTGTTAGCAATTTTTTAGAGAAGAAAAGGTTACAATAAAGCAAAGCATATATCTATACTTTCTTCCCTGTGGTAGGTGCTTTTAATACATACTGTTCATTTCTTCCATATCTTCCGATGTGAACTCATCACTGTTTTCAATATCACTAATGGTCAGGAAATCAGTCATCTCAGGTACTATGGAAAAATGATTAAGAAGTTAAATACTGTAATGGGATTGTATTGAATTGAATTTTAAAATACATTTTTCCGGCCACTGCTCAGGTGATTCACGTAGTGCTTCCATTGACAAAAGGTCTTCAGCATCAGCATCATCATGAGGATGGTCGACGCCGTTGTTTCCAATATATTCTTTTAATGGCACCGTGGTCGTGGTGGCAGCGTCGTCCATGTTTTCATAAATTTCAATAGCACTTTGTAAAATAAATGGAATGGCGATTTCTTATTGCTTTTTCTCTGTCTTTCGCGCGGTCTTTGTTTCTAATAATTACAGTTTTTATCACAAAAAACACAACGGCGCCGGTTCAAGAAAACAAAAAAAACAAACATAAACAGATATTCTGTTCTTTAGTGCTGGAAAATTACTAAATTACAATTGCTCCACAGATGACGTAGTTGAGCAATGTCAGCTGTTAATGCCATGTGGTATAACTAATCATAATTTCAAATTGACATTTAAAATATAAACAATGTTGAGCCTCACCATTGGATATATTTTTTTCTTTTTCTTCCTTATTTACAATTAATCTCAGACTTTACGTTGCTTAATTTTATCTTTGTGTTTACTAGAAAACATGCATATATACGATACAATTTTACATCATGGTTTAAAACATTTTAAAAGGGAAAAGAGAAACGATGATTGGGTTATGGAAAGTGGGAAGAGTTACATAAGGTTTGGTATATTGACCTACGTCTCTAAATGGAAAGTGCACTGTTGTCGATTATGTTTATTGCCAGGTTGTTTGGATGATCAGTTAGTCTATTCATGTACCGATGCCTAACTTGATTGATTTCCTCTGATATTCATGGATGTTTGATGGTTATTAGATGAGCGCCAGATGCCATTCTCAAGACTTTGTTTTGGAACCTCTAAATGGTTTTCATGTTTGAGTCACTAGCTGTGGCCTATAATTGAAGGTCCAAATCGGATATTATATCGCCTTGTATAGTAGCAGTTGATTCCTTATTTTAAGTTTGGTGTGGCGTAGTTATGATATGAGGTCGCCATGTGAGTCGTCTATCAAGGGTGACTCCAAGATATTTACCTGCATCTTGACCGGAGGGCAGTTGCTTATTCTTTTTGCCAATGTTGTGTGCGACCATTTTTCAGGGTTGACTTTAATGTTGTTCTTGTATCAGTTAAGAAGCCCCAGGAAGAGCTCTAGAAACTGGTATAAATGCAGTGTCGTCTGCGTAGTTGACTGTAGTAAAAGGATGGTCTCCAGTGTTGGCTAGATCTGCTATGAACAAAGTATACAGAACAGAGTCTAGCACACTACCTTGGGGAACACCTGCCCTGATGTCTATAATTGAGGATACATCACTCCGCATTGAACATTAAATTTCCTATTCTTCAGATAAGATTTCAAAACAAGTAGTATAGTGTTGGCAGCTGCATCAGCTTATAGAGCAAGCCGGCGAGCCACACTTTGCCCATGTCACATATAGGAACACAGCCGAGCAGTTCTGCTTCTCTTCTTGATCCAACAGAATACTCTCCACTAGCCGATGGCACTGCTCTGGACTGCCATGTCGCCAGGGCTATATATGTTAAAGGGTGGAAAAGCACTATGCAAGTGCTTAGAAAATGCCACAGTTTTTTTTACCACCACAATGTCACTCAAATGCTCTATTGTTTCCTCCTTTTCATAATTTTAATTGACAGTTGAGGAAACTTATTCGTATATTATAGTCACAAGTTTTTTTAACTCTACAATGTTTTGTTAAGAAGGCTCAGATACTTTTCAGAGATTTAGTCAAAACAACATTATTGTAGGTGAATAGGCAATTTGTCGTCAAGTGTAATAGCTTCTTTAGAAATGGGTATTCTATCCATAAGTATGAGAGTCCATTCTTTTCTGAGTGAAGATAATTGTACTGATATATTTGGGTTTGATCCTTAGTACCATATCTGTAGCAATATTAACATAAACCATGTTGATGTTTATTGATGGAAATATTTGTCATATGTCTTGGTGATTTAGACTCGTTCACAACTGCGAAATTATATTTAATATCTCTGAAAAATGTGAGACTTATGAATAGTTTTTAAATTTGGTTCAATGGGAGACGACCCTGATTTAAATATGTGCCCCAATGGGCCTCTTAGTGTAATTTGATATATGGATAGAGGTATGTACACATATGTATACTCTCCACAAATAATTCATTAAACAGTATTGAACATTTTTTACTTAGTACTTCGGAATTATGTTTTTTTCTTTTGAATTGAAAGCAGGCTGCAGGCATCAGATAGGCACATGATTGGTTACCGATTTCATTCCCATAAGACTTTCAACTTGGCAAAATCCAATCAACCTAAATAGATGATAGAAATGAATTTAACTTATAATCCAATAGATTGCTTTATCGCATGTTTGGATTGATTGGTGAAAATCATCAGACCTATTG